>VXBJ01000759.1:151151-178229 GCA_013400055.1 Nycticryphes semicollaris | reverse complement strand
TGTTTGCCTGGAAGAAAGTAGGTCTTAATATTCTTTTTCCTTGGGCAAATCTAAGTACTACCTCCCACAAAACCAATTAGCCTACCATTGCCTTGAATGGATGTGCCACTATAGTAGGAGTCACTATAGCCTTCTTCCTACATTTTCCTGATTTTCTGTAGTTGGCAATACTCCAATTCACAAATGTTTATCGGCAGTACCACAAGAAGTTAAATAAATATTCACAAAAAATATAAAATAACCCATCAAAACAAAATAAAAGTTACCATGGAGATTATATCCTTTTAATGACCTCATTAATGTTTATAAATATGTAAAGAGTGAATGTCAGGAGGATGGAGCCAGTCTCTTCTCAGTGACATCCAATGATAGGACGAGGGACAATGGGTGCAAGTTGGAACATAGGAGGTTCCACTTAAATATGAGGAAAAACTTCTTCATGGTGAGGGTAGCAGAACACACTGGAACGGGCTGCCCAGAGAGGTTGTGGAGTCTCCTTCTCTGGAGACATTCAAAACCCACCTGGATGCATTCCTGTGTGACCTGATCTAGGTGTTCCTGCTCTGGCAGGGGGATTGGACTAGATGATCTTTCAAGGTCCCTTCCAATCCCTGATATTCTGTGATTCTGTAATGAAGTAATCTGAAAAGGGCTATCTGAATGGTTTTGCAAATGAGAAATAACCAATTTCTAAGGAAGGCAGAAAGAATTGTCAATAGTTAATGCAGTGAAGTAAACATGCTTCCAGCATTCCTTCTCAGAGCCTCCAGCTTGGTGTTTTCAGTAAAATTTGGCGATTCCTCTTTTTTCCTACTGTTAACACAGAAACTTGGACTTCTGAATTCCATCACTGCTCTCCTAAAACAACAGTTTGTTGAAGCACTCATTATGGCAAAACACCAAGTGGCTTTATAGCAGAAAATCAACAGTGACTTAAGCAAATCTTTTAATAAATGCCCAGGGTGGGGTGTCCTGGTTCCAGCAAGGATAGAGTTAATTTTCACAAGAAGCTGGGGTGGGAGATGGCTGAAATGGCTGTCCCAATATAGCTGAAGGGGTATTCAATACCAAGAGACACCATGGTCAGTATATAGCTGGAGGAGATGGGCAGGGGAGAAGTCGCTGCTCAAGAGCAGACTGGGCATTTTGGGTTCCAGTTGGTAAGCAGCTTGTGCATAAATTGTTTTCTTGTGTATTCTTTTATCAGTATTATTGTTGGGTTTTTTCTCTTCCTTTGCTGTTCTGTTATATTGTCTTTATCCTATTGTGTGTGCAACACGAACAAAATGATTATTAAGAGTTGGAACAATCTATACTTAATGAGGCAAGACTGAGTTCAAACTCAGAAATATTCACTGTTTTCCCACTAGGCATACACACATAACTGATCGTACACCAAGTGATATAAAATGGAGCATTTCAAGCAGATGAATAATGAAGAAAAGATGAACAGAATAAAGGTTTTGCAGCTATAGAGAGCAGTGGTTGTAAAATAGATGATTCAATCTGCAGAATTACACTAAAAATATTTGAATGTGGAATTTTATTCTGTTCACAGATTACAATAGATGTTAATTATTTAGGAGTTGAAATCTAAATATCTTATCACATCGTAAGCCTACATAATATGTTGTTACTATTAACTGTAAATTTTTGTGAGTGTAAGCAATCTGGTTGAAACTTTTAGTAGCTGAATGATACTTTCAGCTAACATGAATAGTTAACAACATGATCTCTACTGGGACTTGGAACATGAAGGTGGAATTACTAATTTTGTTTTATAGTACTTGAAAGTTACCTACTCAATTAACTTGTAGACTTAACATTTTAAAAATGGAAAATACTCAGCTCATTCTCAGAGAATGCAGAATAGCAAACTGGCCAGATGCTTGAAGACCCTGGCTTCTGTAATTTTCCTATGGTATATTTTTCCCTAGCTCATGCTAGATATATCACATCATTACACAATTTTTTTCCCCAGCATCCTTTCGAAGTGTATGTACATCTTTAGCAGTGGGTTCACACTGAACATGATGGAAATAATATTTCTGGAGAAGAGATTGATGTGGATTTTTCAGTAGTTGTACACTACCTTTGATTTATCCCCAACTAAGTAGGTATTCCTAGTTGAGGATTTTTGATGGGATTTTTTGCACCCAATACTTTCTTTCAAAAAATTGTGTGACTAGGTTCCTCCTTGAAATCAACACCTAAATTCTGTAGTATTTAATACATGTTTAACTAGGAATTATATAATACATATTTAACTTGAAAGTAACTCTATAACTTGGGTTTTATCCTTAGGTTTAGAATGTGTTATTTATTCAATATCACATTTAATGAGTAAAAACTGCATACATTTTTGCCAGATTCTTTCTAAAATAACAGTAATCCAAGAACTGTTTACATATAAATTCACAATTCAATATAAGAAACAACTGTGAGTTGTTTCAATTTGAATGCATGCAAGCAATGCATGAATGTGTTTGAATATTCAATATATGGATTATTGGATGGGGTACCATTTTTGGCTTTGTGTTGCTTTTTATTTATTTTATGTGAGATACGCGGTGAGTAGTTTACAAAGCAGTGAGTCTGAGCATTGCAAAGCATATTGCATTGATTGTCCTGGCATAAGGTTTTCTCAGGTTTAGAATAATTCAGGAGGTCAACATTTCTTCCTCATGTGCAATACTTGGGGCTAGGTCGTAGCACTCTGACTCTGCTTTAGGGAAACTAACCCATTTTCACCCCAAGCACACAAGGCTGTCATATCATTCTGTTCAAATTACTTATCTTCAGATAATAACCATATTTAACAACAGAACAGGAGATTAATAGGCTTGGAATGATCAGACCGTAAACAGAAATTATGCTGGGGTTTTTTTAAATTATTATTATCATAAAATATCTTATTGCAATCTATTGTTTCAGTATAAAAGTATTTCCGGGATGATGTATTTACTAACTTCTATTAAACACATACCTGTGAGTTTTCAGAAAGCAGACTACAGAACCATTTAACTTGAATGCTTCATATAAAAGCTATACTTTTCTTTCTGTCTCCTAAACATCAGCTTTTAATGTACTAAACTCTGCCTAGTTCTTATAACAGAAAAATGGACGGAATTACAGAATAAAACTGTTATAAGACCAGGGAGTCAGTCATGCACTCTATTCTCTCCCTCTGCCTCTTCCATAGCCTGTGGGCAGCCCCATGACTCTGCTGGTTACTGGGGAACATAGCCAAGTCATGGTCTTTATTCTGACCTCTTACTTGTTCCGTGTACCTGGATTACATTTAAGCCTGGCCATTTCTTTCTGTTCATCTTTTCTAAGACACTGTTCTTTTACAAGCTTCCCTACCTTCAAATTAAAACTTCATTTCCCACATAAATTTATAAAATATCCTTTTCTCCAATTGAGGAAAAAATTAACCTTTCCTCATTAATACTGCTCAAGGAAAACTATTGCTAATTCCTATTTTCTTAGACCACTTTAAGTTATCTCTCTTTTCATCCCTTTACTGGCTTTTGTTTCTGTATTCTACCAAATGTAGCCTATGTATCTTACCTCTTCAAGCCCTTCATGGCCAATCTGAATTCCCATGGTCATTTTTACTTTATTGCTGGTAAGTCCTATTCCTGCTTCTAATGGGGTCTGGCTTCATCACCTGTTAGGTTTGCTTCATACAGGATGTTAATCCTTCCTTTTTTTCATGCTAGTGCTTTTCCTTTGGAGGACCTCCCTAAAAGCCAAATCATTGTTTTTCTTTAAGTGTCTCCTTGGGATTCTCCCTTGATAATACCTGCAAAAAACCTGACAACTCCTCAGCCAACAGGGTGATTAATACCAACCTGTTCTTCTCTTAAGCTCTCCTACATCTATCTTATCTTTCATTGCAGTATTAAACATCACATATCTACCTTTGGCATAGGATTTGTCTTGTTCTGTTTCTGGTTAACTGGCTATCAACAAGACTCTTTATCATTTCAAAAATAGACAGAAATAAGCAAGGAAACTTTAAAACATGAATGGAAATCTGAAACACACATATTCCATTTTTCACATAGGAATTCATAAGCATTTCTCCAAGCCTTAGGAGTTTGGTTTTACACAGGGCCTGAGAAATTTCAATGCTGAGAACGTAACCCAGCAACACAACCTTTGCAGGCTTGAAATAAAAGGTTTGTGAGACTATGATTTAAATGATTTGCATTTGCATGGGCAAACCATGCCAGATCTTATAGGATGGAAACAGGAGAAATACAAAGAACTAATAATCAAATCAGAATAATAGTTCTATACAGGTATGAGTAAGCCCTCATGTTAACTGTATGGTTTTCTTTTACCATGTTCCTTATCACTAAAGGAGCCAGATAAGTCACCAGTATTTTCATCTATTGCTGGCGCTTCAGTCATGCCTCATAACCATTTCCCCAAAGAGCAGTTGTATGTGTAGGCAGATTAAATACTAAGCTAACACACCCGAGTGCCGTAACATTCAAGTTCATAAGCATAATATAGTCCAAGTTCCACCATGATGTAATCGCAGCATCATTAGAGCCAAAGAAAATAAATGATATATCAGCTGATATTCTTAGACCAAAACATATTCAGGAAAAATTCTTCAAAGCCAGACCAGTAATGCAAAATGCATTTGTTATTTGTAACACATCAACTAAATATTTGTTTTACGTCACTGCACAAGTTAAATGTAGATCCACACACTATCAGCTTTCTCACAGTTTTCACTAGCAATCATGTGATGTTATTTTATGATTTCATTAATTTTACTTATGTGTTCTTCCTCTTGGAAAATGATTGTCTGGACTAAGTACAGTGGACAAAAATATTTTAGACATGCCAGTAACAATCTGCCTTTACAACAATCAAGATAAATGTAGAATTTTATCTGGCTTACCTGCCCGCACTTTTAAAACTTACAAATTCATATCTCCACCTTGGTCTTGCCACACTATGCGAGTACTGCTCTGAGGATGCACACTTTGTCAGTGTGCTGTAGTCCCTGCAGCAAGTGAGCTGCCTCGATGCTCAGTTTAGGCAAGGAGGGCAGCACAGGGAAAACAGCATCCCTTGAGATACTTAAGGAAGATCTGTGGAAAAAAATTTAGGCATCTGTGGCCTTTAGACACCTCAGGAAGCTAAGGAAGGTGTTTTTTTCTTTATCTTTGAGGTAAGAACATCAATGATAATTTGTGTACTTACATAGTGGGGGGGGGGGGTTTAGATCTTATCCTTGAATATATTACAAAAGCTCAAGATTTGTTTAATCATCTTTTATTTTCTAGTTTCATAATATTTCCAAACAATTTTCTATTCCTCTGTTCTGTGAAGGTCATCCCAAAAATATTTATCTTGGCTGACAACAAAATTAAGCAGTGTGGCTGACATCTGTCACAAATTACTGGACTGAAAATTATCTGTAACTGGCACCACTTGAAAAATTTTCTCACTTCTTTGTGACACTATCTGGCTTGTGCCTCTAGCTTTACAAGTCTGTAGTTACTACCAAGATCCTTCATATGTTTGTGATGTTTTCCAAAATGATAACTACCACAAGTCAAACATATAAATCAAATCTATTAGCCAGTTATTGTGGAGAATTTTTTTTTCTTCTAAAAAAAATATTTGTGCATAATACATTAATTATCACATGGCAATCCTTGATGAGCAACTTGTGCTGGGTGTTAATAAGTACGCAGAACAAAATCATCCATTCCAAAGGATGCATTTAAATGCAGGAACATGAGTAATTTTATTGACCTCAAGGAGGGTATGTAAGTTCTTAAAGACATGCAAACTTGCACTGAGGTCCAAATAAGACAAAACTTATGAGGAACATTGAAGAACCCTTGTTTGCTCCTTTTCCTGTTCTGTTGCTGAGAGAAAAACTCCTTTTTAAATTGCTACTTTACAGCTCTTTATTCCCCTTTAGTTTCTCCTAGTTTCTGTTTCATAGTTTCTGAGGAAAAGAAGTCTTAAAAGAACTCCTTTCATATGATCTTTTACAACAACTCCACGGATTACTACTGGAAAATTGGTTCACCGCTCTTATAGACCTATAAAATCTTTAAGTAATCATTCCCAGAGTGGTAAAACATGTATTTTTCAGAAAAGTAAGCAAATATAATTTAGGACACACATAAGGATCAGAGCTGTTGGGTAAGGAGCTACTGCACTGACTTTAACTGTGACATAAGATCCTTGAAGAAAGGAGAAGCTGATTTGGGGTAGAAGATTCAACTATGATTGAACAAGAATATTTGTAATGGGAAGATAATACAGTGACTTGTTTTAGATGTCATCTCCAAATGTCTTAAAGAACAGGAAATCATTGGAAGTGGTCAACACGGAATTACCAAAGATAAATCATGCTTGACCAATCTGATAGCCTTCTGTAATGTTATAACTGGATGGCTGGATGAGGGGAGAGCAGCAGATGTCACCTACCTTGATTTCAACAAGGCTTTTGACACTGTCTCCCATAACATCTACATTAGGAAACTGAGGAAGTGTAAGCTAAATGAGGGGGAAGTGAGGTAGATTTAGAACTGACTGTGTGACAGAACTCAGAGGGTTGTAATTAATGGAGCAGGGTCATGTTGAAGGCCTGTAACCAGTGGTGTCCCCAAGGGTCAATACTGGGTCCAGTGTTCTTCATCAATGACCTGGACAAGGGTCCCCTGTTGTATCTTCAGCAAGTTCACTGATGATACCAAACTGGGAGGGCTGGCTGACACTCCAGAAGGCTGTGCCACCATCCAGCATGACCTGGACAGGCTGGAGAGCTGGGCAGAGAAGAACCTATTGAGGTTCAAGAAGAGCAAGCATAGGGTCCTGCACCTGGGGAGGAGGAATTTTGGGCACCAATATAGGTTAGGGGTGGATCTGCTGGAATGCACTTCTAAGGAGAAGGGTCTGGGCGTCCTGGTAGATAGTAAACTATCCATGAGCCAGTAATGTGCCCCTGTGGCCAAGAGGGCCAATGGAATTCTGGGCTTTATAGGGAAGAGTGTGGCTAGTAGGTTGAGGGAGGTCATTCTTCCTCTCTAGTCTGCACTGGTGAGGCCACAACTGGAATACTGCATCAAACTCTGGGCTCCCCAGTTCAAGAGAGATGGGGAACTACTGAACAGGGTCCAGTGTAGGGCAACAAAAATAGCTAAGGGGTTAGAGCATCTCCCTTATGAGAGAAGGCTGAGAGAGGGGCTGTTGAATCTGGAGAAGAGAAGGCTGAGGGGAGACCTTATTAATGCTTATAAGTTTCTGAAGGGTGGGTTGAAGCCGAACTCTTTTCAGTGGTTCCCAGTGACCGGATGAGGGGCAAATGGGCACAAGCTGCGACATAGGGAGTTTAATTCAAATATGAGGAAAAACTTGTTTCTGTTGAGGGTGACAGAGCACTAGAACAGGCTGCCCAGGGAGGTTGTGGAGTCCCCTTCTCTAGAGATTTTCAAGACCCACCTGGAAGCAGTCCTGAGTAATGTGCTCTAGGCAATGCTGCTTTAGCAGGGGAGTTGGACTAGATGATCTCTAGAGGTACCTTCCAGCTCTGAAATTCCATGATTCCTCTCCGCAGACATCATACTCTGTCTTTTGCACACTTACTGTCCTAGGTGTAGGATCCTAACCACTAAGGTTAATCCTACTCTCTATAGGATTTCAGTCTTATATGTAGTGGAAGAGACTAAACCCAAATGTTCCACATATTGTGAGTTTGTTTTGGGTTGTTTTGTTTTTTTAGGGTTTTTTTTCTTTTTTTTTTAAATACCAAGGACATTTTATAAAAGAGATTGGTTTTAAAAGAAAGTAGCAGCCCTTGTGTATTTAAAGGAAAATCTGTGTATGAGTGATGAGTTCTTTAGCAAACTAACAGAGTTGAGCCCTTAAGGTTCTTCCACTTCTTAAACAAAGAAATAGCTATGATTTTTTTTTCTGATAGTGGTGAGCCAGGCACTGAAGTACCCCACCACTCTTCCACACTGCCTAAGGGATGTCTGACCTACCTAGGGAGTTTCAGAGTCAACTTCTGTAGTTTGCCTGCCTGCAAAGTTGAGTAGGAGCTGGATCAGAGGTTTTTGAGATCACAGTTTTGAGGTCATTTCCCCTTTTAGGCCCACAAAGTCCTTGAACAACAGTGGAACTCAGCATAAGTGTGGATCCTGCTGGTGTTTAATGGGACCTGTGATGTCAATTCTACTTTCTTAAGTGCTTCTTCCCTACTGTTACAGGATTTCAAGACAGTTGATCTGAATCTGCAGCTGTCTTTTTATCTAACAATAAATTATAAACACAAGCATTGCCTGGAATGTTTTAGCAGAATCATAGGAGGACCACAAGTTGCTCAAAAGCCTGTAATTCAAGTAATCTGAGGATGCTGAAAAAGTTTCCAGAGATGTGTGGTTAATATTCATCGTTATGTGCATTTTTTCCAACATGACTAAAAAAGCTTTTAGGCCAGTCTTGCATTCCTGCTCACCTAATCCAAACAACGACACTGTGCAATCAGTCACAGTGAACGAAGTGTGCTTTGTAAGCAGTCAACACTTCTCATTTACTGAGCCCTGTCCAGGTCCACTTATCATTTATCTGCTGAGAAACATGTCAGTCCCCTTCCTGATTTCTGCTGCCTGTCTCTGCTTTGAAAAGCACATCTTGAAGGTACTCTCTGGTAAGTGCAGAGTTATCTCTGTCACTGCCAACTATTTAACTTGTGATGATTTTGGGGTTTGTATTTCTTTCCTTAAAGGTATCTCTATATAAAGATGAATATATAATGTTATTGTTTGGGAAAGTACAGCAAGCATTAGCTATTTATACAGCCTGGCAGAATTATAACAGATGCCAGTGAAAAATGGTCTGAAATTGCCAATAAGGGACTAGGCAACCGCCAGAGCTGAAGCAGAAGTGCAGCTGAGCCAAAGAGGACACTCAGGGCCCTGCAGGGTCCAGGTGCTCCCCAGGGTCTGGCAGCCATGGTCCATGTCTGGGAGTCAGAAAAAGGCTGAGACAGTTTCCAAAGGAAGAGGGCCCAGTGTGGGAACTTTTCTGCAAGAAAATGGTCACATAATTGAAATAGACTGAAACAAGTTAACAACAACGAGTGCAAATCCAAGCAGATAAAGAAGATGTAAATCGGGGCAAACAAGCACTGTTAAGCAATTAAACATAATGACTTGGCTGATCCTCAAGGTCAAGTTCTCAGGTTTGCTGTTAACCAATTATAGCTTTGTTGCCTATAACTTGTATCCATCTGTAATTGCCAAGTTATTATATTTATGTAAGTAAGCACTATATATGAAAGAGCTTCACCTGCAATAAACGGCACTTACCTGATCATATTGGTTGTTGTGTAGTGTCTGTGACTTCTGCGTCAACAATCCAGTCCTGGCCAGGGGGTTTTCCAGCTTTTCCCTTGCAGCACCTCCTGTCATGGGCAAGCCAGCCCTGCCTGCTACCATCTGACCCCTGGTAAGGGTATGCTCAGGACAAATCCCACCAATGACTCCTTGAACAGCTAATAGCAATTTTTCTATCAACAGAAACATGTATAGTATTACTGCTTCTACAATGCCTTAGGTATGTGAGACATTTTATTGGCAAGGAGTGAGATATATTTAGGTATGATGTGCAAGGCAGTGGTTTCATATAGCTGAATGCCATGGGCAGGGTTCCGCAAGCAGTGCTCTCTGGCCAAGCTCCATCTACAAGGCTCAGCCACAGTTGCCACCAAATGAGCATGGAAAAGAAAAGGCCACTGGCCACTTAAGATCAGCGCTCAGGAAGTTCCTGTGCTAGTGGCTCATCTGAATCTACTAGCAATTTGCTGACTTTGTCTTCCTACTCTTAAGATGTTAGCTGGAGAGACAGGGCATTCAGGAAAACCTGGGAACAGCCCATTCTTTTGGACACAGGAGGCTGGAGGTAACATACTCCATGTGCCTTTCAATTTTCTCTCTAAGTGCTGGCCAAGGCTTCTGGAGAGCCGCATTGATGCTTGGTTCTTAGCTTTCTACTCCAGCCATTGCTAACTGCCTTCCAATATCAGCAACCCATTTGGATAAGGTTTAATGAATTAAGGGGAAGATGCCAACACAGGTGAATTATGAACAAGAGGGACACCTCACCAATGAAGTAATCTGCATATGAAACAAACCCCACTGCCTTGCTTGAGCATTGTGGTTCCACTAATGGTACTGTTGAGTCCAGTGTATAACAAGAGAAACGGAAAAAAATGGAAAGTATGCTTCTGAGCTCTCCAGTAACTGGGCTGAGAATTCACAGCTCCTGCTCTACTCTAATGTCTATGAAACTGGGATATCCTGCCACATGAGAAGGCAAAATCTGAGCTACCCCAGTGGCACCTATTACTAGATAACAGGAGTCTTTAACTTGGTCAAAATCAGAAACAGTAATGCAGCATCTAGGGAAAAGACATTTTCCCCATGGGTAGCAGTGACTACCAGTTTCTGCTACATTCATAGGCAAATGCAGCTGTCATTCAAGAGCTCTTGCCTATCATCAAAACTTAATTTGCAACTGAGAAGAGCAGAAATTGATAGACTGAAAAAGTCTTCTACTTGAAATCAGAGGAGCTACTGCAATCGTGGCGTCACTGTCATTTTCACATTATCTGAGTGAAAGCAAAACATCTCTTCCTAACAAAAATCAACAAAAAACACATTTGGGAAAAATAAGAATGTTCATAACCTTAACATTCCTTATTCTTGAATTAATTACAGCATATTGACTCAACTGTATGCTTGGAAATGTAACATTTTGGTACACATGGAATTATTTACTGCATAAAATAAACTAAAGTAATTCATATTTTCTAGTCATAGGAAAATACTGTGAATTAGTAATCAGATACACATGTATGAAGAGAAAAGGCTTCAGAGCAACTATTTTGGAACTCTGTCTTGAGAAAAAACTTGCACCTTTTTGAGAAGCAGCTGCTTTCAGACCATACCTTCCCCTTTCTTCTTTTTTTTTGATAAATGTTTATATTTAAGATATTTACTTATAAGCATGTAGCATGTTAGTTTTCTAAGTTCTGCAGACCTTAATCCAAAGTACTTGAGGATCTATAGTAAATTGTCTCCCTACAGTAAACACACATATTTGTTAACAATAACACAGACATCAATTCTTTTTGCGACATTTTGCTGTGATACTTAGAATTCTTTCTGCTATATCCTTGCTGTTCTTTTCCCAATACCATAACGTATCACAGAATCATAGAATGTTTAGAGTTAGAAGAGATCTTAAAGATCACCAAGTTCCAAACTCCCTTCCATGGGCAAGGACACCTCCTACTAGACCAGGTTGCTCAAAGCCCCATCCAGCATGGTCTTGAACACTTCTGGGGATGGGGCATCCACAGCTTCTCTGGGCAACTTGTTCCAGTGTCTCACCACCCTCACAATAAAGAAATTCTTCCTAATATCTAATCTAAATCTCCCATCTTTCAATTTAAAACCATAACCCCTCATCTTATCACTACATTCCCTGATAAAGAGTCCCTCCACATCTCTCCTGGAAGCTCTGGGTCTCTCCTGGAAGGCCCTGAAGGTCTCCCTGGAGCCTTCTCTTCTCCAGGCTGAAACACCTCAACTCTCTCAGCCTGTCCTCATAGGAGATCTGCTCCAGCCATCTGACCATCTTCATGACCCTCCTCTGGACACCCTCCAATAGGTTCATGTCCTTCTGTGTTGACCCCAAAGCTGAACACAGTACTCCAAGTGGGATCTCACGAGACCAGAGTAGAGAGAGAGAATCACCTCCCTTGACCCTTTGGCCACCCTTCTTTTGATGCAGCCTAGGATGCAGTAGGCTTTCTGGGCTGACAGCACACAGTGCTGGCTTATGTTGAACTTCTCATCCATGAGCACCCTCAAATCCTTCTCCTCAGGGCGGCTCTCAATCCATTCTCTGCCCAATCTGTATTTGTGCTTGGGATAGTTGTGTCCCAAGTGCAGGACCTTGCACTTGACCTGGTTGAACTTCATGAGGTTTGCATGGACTCACCTCTCAACCCTGGCTTGGTGTCATCAGCAAACTTGCTGAGGATGTACTTAATCCCACTGTCCATGTCTCCTATAAAGATGTTCAAATGCACTGATCCCAGTACTGTCCCCTGATGAATGCCACTCATCACTGATTTCCACTTAGATGTTGAGCCATTGACTGCAACCCTTTGAGTGTTGCTGTCTAGGCAGTTCCTTATCCACTGAGTGTCTTCTTTCCAATTTAGAGACCAGGATGTCATGCAGCACAGTGTCAAATATTTTATATCATTTAAAAGGTAAATTAATTCAATAGGAACACAAATGTTAGTTCAAAGCTGGAGTCCATGTTTCAATATTCATTCTAAACTACAATGCAAATGAGTGAGAGCTCATTTCTTATGAGTTTCCAAAAAGTCTTGCTGAGTTCTCCCTCCCAGGTGGTAAGCAACCAGTGCTCCAAAGCTCAGCTGTTTCACTCCTTGTTCCCTTTAGAATTCACGAGCTTTATGGCCAGTGATAAGATGCCTCTAGGGTTTCTAATTAATAATTGCTGAGACCACAGAATGCAAAGTAATAACCTGGTATGGGTTCATTTTTCTGATTCAAATGAATCAAAAAAATTCAGTTGTTTAACTTTGTCCTTCCATGTTTAATGTTGAATCAACTGTTGCCTGTCTCAATTATTCAAGTTCTGTGCCAAAACAAATATCATCTGTCTCCTACAGCTGGCACACTGTTGGCTTAAAAACATAAAGCTGGCATGCAGTCTGTATCCTGTGTCCTAAGTACGTGGTCTCAAATACAATTGATTGTATGCCCAGGACTGACTTTTGATTGAGTATATATGCCTTAGTGATCTGGCAGTTAACAGATCTGATATGAGTAACTTGAAAGTCACAGACACTTCTGATCTCTCTCTAGCTTCGTTTTTTCTTTCTTTCTTTTTTTTTTTCTTCTTTTTTTTTTTTCCAGATAACTGTCACTTTAGGTTGGAAAGATAAGCTGTAGTTAATTTATGGACTCGGATTAACTATATAGGAAGTTTCACATTGACTTCATGGGTTCACTTTCTCCTACACAAACAAATGCAGTGATTAGTGATAGCTCTGTGATTCTGCTTGAACTCGGAGAAACATCTGGCCTTTTACAGTTTCCTGATAGAAGGCAGGCATTTTTGCCTTGGTGTATGGTAACAAAATGTGTTATTGTAATGACTTAATTGCCCAGAAACCAAAATGATGGGCTGACACAATAGCCATAAAACATTTGGAATCTGGTTAAGAAAAAATACATCTAGGGAAAAGATTAAACAAGAGTTTGTCTTCCCTTTCTTTCTTTTCTTGAAAATGCTCATGGTAAATAAGATTCAGAAGGCTTTACAGCGTGAGAAACCTTAATTTGCTATTTCGGTTACTACGTATATAAGAGACTACAGGATGAGATAATTATTTCACCAATATAACTTTTTTGTAATCTCTGTATAAAAGCACACAGGAAATGTGTAATGACATAATTTCTATCAACTTTCAGAATATGAGAACTAAAGTTCAGGTATTATAAATGTAATACACAGTACAGCATAAATTAACACACTTGACCTTGAGGCTTGATAAAGTATGTGCATTAATGAAAGAAAACCGCAAAAATACTCAGTCACACGCCTTTAATCTTCTTTTTGGTTTTAGCAATTCTTCTTTCTAACAGAACCATAGAATCATAGAATGGTCCAGGCCAGAACGGACCTCCAGGGTCATCTAGTCCATCCTCCCCACATTGAGCAGGGACTCCCCCAACTAGACCAGGGCCTCACCTAGTCTCACCTTGAACATCTCCAGGGAAGGGGCCTCAACCACCTCCCTGGGCAAACTGTTCCTGTGTTCAACCACCCTCATAGTAAAAAACTTATTCCTAATATCCAATCTTAATCTGCTCTTAAAAGCAGTGAAAAACCCATGATGTGGTTTATGTCTTTAACTAGTAACAGTAGAATAGCATTATCAACTTTGGAAATTATTTTGCATTTTTATTATAAAAATTGCTTGCATTCCTAGTTGTACTAAAATGCATGGCACTTTGGCCATTCTTTTATTAATGTAGCTGTGCCAGTTTCTTCCCTCTTTTGTATTTATTTTATATGTGTAAGGAAACTTGAGCACCAACACACTGAATAGTGTCATAAAGAAAAAGATACATAGAAAAAAGGCTTTTTTTAGAATTTTAACTTTTCTTTTAAGTAAACAGTAGTGACCTATGGAGGTGTAAGCTTCTATATGACACTATATATTATTGGTATTTTTCATCAGTCAGCATTTTTTGTAGGCCTTTCCTTGACCACAATATCAGTTGACATTGGGGTGCTGTATCTGACTCAACAGGTGAACATCTGATGGGATAACATGTGTTGATACTACAAAACAGTGGATAACGATGGATGCACGAATGTGCTATACTGGCAGGTCTCTGCTCCCGCCGTATAGCCACAATTTGAGAGGCTGGAAGTGTAGAAATAATTACTTAAAAGTATTTTCTCCAATCTGTGTTTTGTTGGTGGGCAGACATGAAATGTGTTTAGAGTTCACACAGATATTTGTCCTAGAAAATGCTGACCCTCAAGTAAAAGAATCACAGTTAAAAATACACATTTCTATGGGAAATACGGGGTTTTGACAGTAATTATGATTTTGCTATTAAAGCTGCTTTAGCTAAGTGGTTGGGCATATGTTAAATTTCATGCATATATGTACCCCTGTTGAAAACAATAAATCTAGTCAGGTTGTTATTTATGGGCTTATGTACTTTTCTGAAGTGGAATATAAGGTGGGAGTTAAAAAAAAGCAAAAAAATATGGAGATCTAGCATAATTAAACTAACAGAAATTCATCACTCAATGTTAGTGTAGTCAATCATGTCATTAAAATGTGAACTTCATAGGCAAAAACATGAAATATTGTTCGCATTGGAGCATTTGCACTCCATGCATTGCCAGCATGAGTCTCCGGGGTGGGGCATGGTAGCCACATGTCATATTAAAGAAGAGTGGCTTAGGAAGCGAAGAGAAAAAAGCATGGTCCATTAGACAGCTGAAGGAGGATGGAGAGAGTTGTGCTCCAGAGTTCTGCTCTTGTGTTGAATAATGAAATTCTGTGTACACAAGGGCACAGAGTACAGCAGAGTGAAAAACAGCTGGTGTTTCTCCTTTCTGTAAATAAATACTACAAAATAAAGGTACTGGAGAAATTTATGAGCAGACCTTCATAAACAGCAAGAAAGAAACAAGCCAACTCTGCTTCCTGGACTCTCTTTTTGTTGCCATATCTGTCTGGAAGACAGATGGACTAGAACGGTGTGGGATCGAAGGATTGTCTGTAGGGTATGAGGGATGAGAAAACTCGTGATGTTCAAGCACCATAGCTATTCTGAATAGTTGCACAAAAAAGCACATTTAGCCTGGATACAGAGAGATTTTATAGTCAGCACAAGCCATAGGAATTACAAAATTCATCAAGCTCCTCTGTGGTCTTATAGGCAGGAGATATTTACCATTGGTGATGGCAGCACGCTCCAATTTTACAGTTTATTTAAAAGTAGGGCTGGGAGAAGAGTGCTGTGGATGCAGGCTGCATCTGAAGTTTCAGTTCTTTGAGAGAGGTTCGAGCAGTTTTTGGTCACTGCACTGAGACGCTTCTCTGTATCGTACCTTTGCCTTTCTTGCCTGTCTCTGTGCTTGGCTCAGATGGGAAGAGGGGTGGCCACGTGGCAGCGAGAAATTTTATCACAGCACTGCTCACCCCATGGGTCTCTCCATTGCTGCTCCGCTTCCAATGGTGCCTCGCTTCTGCAAACTCAGAGTGAGGGGATGAGGAGGTTCCTCAAGGCAACTTACAGGAGAGTAAAAAACACAACCAAACCAAACACAAAAAACCAACTTAGTTTTTAAAGCAATTTCTCTACTTATACGCGATTTAGGAAATAGGTTTGCCCTCTGGAGATTCTCAGAGATTAGGTTTCCTTTCCAAACCCAGTGCTGACTGCAGGGCAGTTTGCAGGGAAGACACATTCCTTCTCTAGGAAAACTCAGTAGCTTTAATATGCAGCCAGAGCCGGACAAAGCAAAAGCAGGTGCTCTGCGCTGGAGGAACGAGGTGGGGGGAGATGGTGATTTATGTTTAGAAAGGTTAAATGTTTTTTTTCCAGACTTAGGAATGTTCTTTTTTTTTTATTTATTTTTTTATTTTTTATTTTTAGCAAAAGGTTTCTGAGGGGAAAAAGCCTGTGGTTTCAAGAGGATTTTTTCCCCAAGACATATTACAGTTGTGCAAGAAATCTTTATTTTGTCTCTCCAAAATTTACTTCTCAAAACTGGAAATACTTGCTTTTTATTTCTTCACATTACTCACTTAATGACACTATTCATGTTCCCCCTATTTCTTGGTAGACACATGAGGAAAGCCACAGGCACTGTACTGCTGACTTGGGGCATTTTAGCAATGTGTAGTGGCCCTGATATACATGGGTATTTGATTTATGTGGCTATTGCTGTGAAAAGCTGCATTTAATTACTTTTTTTCCCTCAAGCATAAAGACTTTTTTTTTTTTTATAAACAGTAACAAATTCCACAAGCAGGTCTCAATTAATTTGTATTTTATTATATATATATGCATAGATACACAAAACCTTTCACTCTGCCTCATTTTCAGGCTAGGCTAACATTTTAAGAAAAATATTTTTTAAAGAATAACCCCATTATTAAGACATGCACTTACCCTCTGCATAACTGACACACAGTGTAATCTAGGATAGTTGTAAAGTCTTGCATGTCCTGTCTTTTTAAGCATGTTTATTTATTTTATTGTGTTGTTTGTTTATCGATTCATGTAAACCACAGAAATGTTCTCAGAAACAGCTGCTGCCCCCTGCTTCCCACTGCAGTAGTTATTTTCTATTCCCTCATGAACTGTTGAAGAAGAGAAACAGTCAGAAAAGAAAAACCAAGAATCTCTCTACTCTCTTCCCCAAAGCCCTAGGAAGCGGATAAAGCTAAACTAGTAAGTTAAATACATCTTTGGAGAAATTAGGTTGGCATATAATGACCATTTCTTTTGCATGAAAGATTATTTTGGTTCTAGAGGGACTTCCTGTTATTACAATAAAGTTTATGTCTGTCTATACATCGTACATAGAACTGTAGGACCTCTGTAACTCCACCTTTCTACATCTAAGTAGTAATATGGATCCATATTTTTCCTCTGTCCTTTCCACTGAAATTTATAAAAAGTGCTGCTACCATGTAATTACTAAAATATCAGGCTAGGCTGTTCACCTGGTAGAAAGTATTCTCTGTAGCATAGTAATGTCCCTACCACCTTGTTAAGAAACTCTTTGCTGTTAATTCCTCAAATAGGATACAGTTGCTTATTTCATTGTCTTACATTGAATCCTCTTTCTCTGTTTCATCACTGTTTGATGCTTGTGGCTTATCTGAATTATATGGTCAACTGTACCACAAATGGCCCATGAGGAGATTGGCTTCTGTTGAGAGTGAGTTCTGTGAAATAACGTGATTTCGGCTGAATGCTTATCTGACTTGATAGTAGGAGCCTTATTCCATTTAGCAAAAATCAAAAGTGGAAAGAATGGTTTTTATTACTTCCCTTCCAATCTGCATAAACAAAGTCTTCACTACCTCACATGGCATTTCTCAAAATATGGGGTTATAGTACATACCAGGTTGATTTGGGTGGAACATCACTGCCATCCAAAAATGACCTTGCTTTTCCAGTAGGCCAGAGAAATATGTGTCTTGGGTAATGCATAGCAAAAGAAATCTCTTTATGCCACTTATTTTATTAATGGTTTTTTTCCAGTTCTAGTGACTTACTTTTTCTCTCCTCTCTGCATTTTTTTTTCTCTAGTTCTTCAACCTTTCCTTTTCTGCCCATCTTTTTGGATTTATGGTTTTAGGGAAATATCACATGCTTTTTGTGCTGAATTCTGCACAGAGACCTCTGTGGTTTTTGTGCAAATCTTATGATAATATAAAGAGAGAAGTTTGTATAACTCACCTTCCTTTTTAGTCACCATCATCACTATTGAGGAATCCCAGTCCCAGATTTTCTGGCTTGCTGGGAAGGAATCTCCTAGGCTACAACCAGTTGAATCTGAGAACTGCAAGAGCCGGAGCAGCTTCTTCAGGAAAGGGAAAATTTCTGTTGTGAGTGAAGAACAACATACTTTGTCCTGTTTTTGTAAACAGTTCCCCTTTTGTCCCTATATGTTTCTTGCCTATGTAGCCTTCTTGTTATTTTGATCCTTCCTTCTTTCTTGCATACTCCTCTTCCTTTGCCAGCTTCCAAAAACTCTTCCAATTCTCAGTGTGTTTCATTAAGTCCTCCTCAAATAACAGCTCCAATCTGTAATGTTTTCCTTTGTTTTGTTTGGAAAAGACAGGATTTGGGTGTAAATCACATGGAGGGCAATATCTGTGACTTCAGATAGAAGAATCAAGAGCTGATGAAGAAAGGAAAATGGAGGAAAGCATTGCAATGGACTTTTCACCAGTGCATAGGCAGTGGATGTACTTAAAAAGATGCTGCTTTCTTAGTGTACTTTCCACAGCTCTGTCTATCCTTTAAAATTATGTTAAAATTATGCACAAAAATTGGGCAAACAGTGGTAACTACATCCAGTATCAGAGAAAGCTACTGCAGTTACTCTAGTATATGTACCTATAGCATGGTCGTTCATATATCAATAATTGTTGGTTCCTGTTTCTGTCCCATAAGGGCCTCTGTATTCACTATGCAAGTGCATGCCGACATCATAAAATCAATCTTGTTCCAGTGTCTGGCCCAAAAGGAGAGTAAAAAGAGTTTCAGACACATTTAAACCTCCAGCCTTTTCAAAAGCTGGGAAGCCTTTTGTTAGTAACCAAAGTACCCTTGAAATGAGCAGGAACTGGAGAAAATCTGCCCTCTGATGACCATGCTTTTAGGCTAACTCTTGAAATGGGCTCAGAGAGATGTGCTGAGTAATATTTATATAATTTCAAGTGGAATACAGAGATGTGGTGTAATTGAAACTGTATACTGCTTTGTAGGAAGCAAATCTGTACTTTTTGCTGAAATGCACATCAGGTCTATTCCTCAATTACAGCAAAACAACACAGTTGCCCGAGAAAATTAAAATAAACTTGCACTGAAGGTTTAAATCAGGAAAATTCACCTTCTCCTAGTTGTTTTTAAATTCAGTGACTTGAACAAAAAAATGTCTGTATCTATTTATTATAATTTTACAACTAAATGTAGCACTTAATTGTGCAAATGCCCCATTTGACATGTAAGTTGGTGTGGGCGGTTCTGGCTGAGTTCATCCTGAGCACAAATTGTGCTTTTTCTCTATACTCTTTAGGTAATCTAGTAGATGGTAGTAGATGGCAGACACATGTCCTGCATTTGCTGTAGCAGGGAATGTTTCTTCATATGCCAGCTTTAGAGAGCACAGGTATTTTTTTAATGAACGATTTTGTTTTTTCTTAGAAAGGGTATCCAGGGTTTAGATATAATCAGTCACTCCTTAATTGATTTCAAATGTTGAGATTCAATGTAACATGAATTGAACTATTGAACTGCACTTGACCCACTGTAGACTTTCTTTATACTCCTATATTTTGTCATCCCCAAGGCTGTGGGATACGGAACTGATGTGATACTGCACTTCTGGCTGTGTGCACTGAAGTGAAACACATTGTGTGGGTCATGTAAAGCGGAAGCTCTTATTTCCTTTGGAGACAGTGATACGTGGAAACCCTGCCTGTCACGTTACTATCATAGAATCAAAGAAACACAAGGTTGGAATGAGAAGGATCTCATCTGGGGAGAGCTGAGAAGCTGCAAGTGTCATTTCTGCATATCATCATTTTCCCAGCAGGGGAGGAATCTCAAAGTCAAACAACTCACTTTACAGACCCTGACACATTTAATGAGAAGTAAAATAAAAGCTATGTTGCAGATGTGCAGGTCCAAAAGCATTATTTTACTTCATGCCAGGCACACCCCTCTCATTCCAAACGTTTAATTAGAGCCACCACCAGGACATGGTGAACTGGCAGAGGAAATGGAATCAGAAGCAATCAGAAAAATATTGTAGATAAGGGAAGAGGGAAAGGAAACAGCAAACAGCCTGTGAGGACTATGTGTTCCTCTGGAAACCACTGAACCAACCTCAGATAGTTCCCTTTGCTAGGTTTGAGCAGTAGAGGAGAAGATTTTCCTTTGACAAATCAGGTGCAAAACAACTTGGCAACTGGAGTAGCAATTCAAGAACAAAGACAGAGTCATTACAATCATCACTCATGCAGAGAAAGAGAGGAGAAAGTGAGAGGAGTTTTATTGCCATCATGTACAGTATCAATCACCACATGTCAGTAAAGACTGCTTTTTGTGCCAAATCCAAAAAGCTAGTCAATGAAAAAAATCTGCTTGCACTTTCTACTTCATCAGCCAGAGATGGCTGAATCATCAGTGGCAGAACTCCTTTATACAATGAAGAATACTTCAAATCTTTAAGTCCTCCAAAGTTTATTTTTTAATATATGCATGGATTTTTTCTGCTAGGCTATCAAGATTTTGTCCAAGATATCTGACACAAGCCAACCAACATTTGACTAGTTAAGCCTACTCCCCTTTCAGTGTATTCTCCACCACATTCTTGGACTGGAGAAATAGTTCTAATGGAATATGTAAAAAAGCAGTTTCGTATTTCTTGTCTAAAATATTCCAGAAGGCTTTTTACACACCATGACAGAGAAAGGAAATAGCTGATGGAGATACTTTTCACAGTTGGCTAACCACAATCTATAGACATACAGCTATGATAAATATCAATACTGTGGGGTTTTTTTTCTCAATTAAAATATGCATTACGTAACACCCAGAGGATTGCTGTATTCTGACTATTTGCAGACTTTTAACTTTCCATTGTTTTTTTCATAATTTTTAAATAAGACCGGCTTGAAAGAGCCATGGGAGTTTGGATATGAATTTTCCTCAGTAACTGTGTGACTGGTTAGAATTCAGAAATGAATGATAGGCTTTCTTGAAATGTCTTAGAATATCAAACTTCTTCCAAGAGACTTCTAAAAAACTTTGAAACAGATACAGTGTTAAATTTTCATGGTCTTAACCACATTTTAATGTAATTTTTCTGAACTTTGTTAATACAGAGCTTAGAACAATGTAAAATACTGCTCGGTGTAATACAAACTTCACCTTTTGAAAACAGGGAAATGCAATTAAGCTACTCACCTTCTCTTCTGTTTCTGGAGTGCCCTCTTGCACTGTGAACCTTCTCTGTCCCTACTCCTGAGCCCCCTGCTTTCTCCTTATACTCATGTCCCCTGTACATTCACTCTGACCAAAGAAAGCATCTGAGAAGAACCATTATGAAGAGCTCATTGTACAGAATCTGTATGGTATGAGGGATCCCTTATCCACACAACCTGATGACTCACTCTACTTTGCTTATACTCAGCTCTTAGTCGAGAAGTAAACCAGTTTAATCCTAGCTACTACATCAGCATTAATTTCCTTGGAAAATATTCCTAAAATACAATTGGAACCTGTATATAGATTCTCAAGCACCTTGAAATTGTCTTTTGCATCCAAAATTATTGATGTCTGGGGTTACAGCTACACTATGAGATCTCTGTATGCTCCAAGCTTTCAGCTCTGAGTGCACACATAATTGAATACATCACCAAGATGAGATCCATGCAAATTCTAGGCCCTTCCTTATGACCCCCTGCATTCTCATTTTTTCATTTCCTTGGAAGTGGAAATCAGCTTGCAGGACAGAAAGTAGGCATAACACATTTCAGTCATCTCCCAGTCTGGATGACCCATGGCTCAGGACACAGATGTACAAACCTTCTGTTCAGCTGTACATGCCCACATGAAACTTGCCAGAGGAATCCCATTAGGCAGGAGGCAGGAACAGCACAGATTCTCCAGAGGCCCCAGACATTTTAGTTTACCATCTCTGGGAGCAACATGTCTCTCTGAGCCTCCCAGGCACTGAGTCAGATCATGTGTGGAGCTCCTTTGCTCCTCAACAGATACTAAGCCTCAACATTCACACAAAGCTTCTTTCAGCTCATTTTCCTGGCTGGCTTTGAGCTTCTAACTTAAATCTTGAGAAATTTTGTATGCGAACCCCTTCCCACTACCTGTTTGCCTAAAAGGCCATGGCTTTTTTGTGCTTGAGACATACCCAAAAGGTCTTGGTGCATTTGGGGGAAGGTTAAACTAAGGTCTGATCCTTAGTCGTACATATAAAATTAAGGATAAAGTGGCTTTCTGTGTTGCTTCAAGGGTACAGGAAGGGGGCACTCTGGAATCGATTGTTTAAGTAACTTTGGACTTGGGACACCTTGCAGCCTTGGGAGACCAACAATTTTCCAAACAGTCAGGGTTATATGTGAACTTTGAAGTTCTTGGAATAGCCACCTTTGAAACAGTAAGCCACTGTCAATCCCATCCATAACTCAGTCTTTATTCTGGCACTGTTCCCATTTAATTCTGTGACATTTTTGAGTAAAGAATGATTAAAAACTAAGCATGGACATCAAAATCCTTCCATACACTATAATGCTGAGACACTGCATGCTGCCATGTCAACTCCAGAAATGCATGTTTTCCTGGCAAAGGCTTCCCAGTTTGATGTATGGTTTACTAACCTCTTCACACTCCCTTCCAAATTCAGCTGTAATGAGGAGTTACTTATGGCCATCCATTTAAGTTGAGGAGTTCTTTCATGCCTGTCTTTAGGATACAATTTAGCAGTTGCCTTTTGAGGTTCCTCAAGTTTCATGGGTGAAACAACTAAGAAAAAAAATCTTATAAGCTTGTGGTGCAAGAAGCATCAGGCATTTCCCCAATAAATTTTACTCTTAGGCCAACATTCTTACATAAATTGGATACATAGAACTGCCATGAAAATATATCAGACATGCCAAATTTTCCCCCAAAATATAAAGGATCAGCTACACTTTGAGAGAAGTTTTTTATTTTTTTTTATTTTGCATGCCACTTCCCTGGAAGATCTATTTTTCTGCAAGACTCCTTTCTACTTCCAGAAACTTACGCAATGAGCATCACATTTTATCTTTATTCTGCCTACTTGAAACATGAACTGTATATTTACTGAGGTTTTTCCTTCATGCTTTAAACTTCAGAAAACTGAACTGATGCCATTCCAGTTTGTAACTGTTCATAAAGTAAATCCAAATTAATTTTTTAATCAGTGCAGAATTATAGGATTTTTTCCTTTGTTCATCCATGCTTAACCTCAACCCTTTGAGAAGGGTTGAAGTCGGAGATTTAGAGAGAATAATCACTCAACTAATCATGGTCTGACTAGGAAAAATTCCTTGATCCTCCCATCATAAGAACATTCCTATACAGTGAGGGTCAACTTCTATTTCTTACTGATATAAATCTCTTCTGTTTTCTTAATATTTGGTAGTGTAGTTAATCTGATACTTCTGGATTATCCCAAGGCATCCAGTAATAACTGCTATATACATGATAGGAATGTTACAGGCAGTGCAGATATCAACATCTCTGTGTTAACACTATGTGATTCTCTTTTTATTGGCTTTCAAGTTTTTTCCCATGCTAGTACACTAAGCTAAAATTCTCTGGTTTTGAGACTGTCTCAGAGGTAATTTTTTAGAAAATTTCAGAAAAGATAATTAAGAAGGTTGTTTCTGAGGTTGGAATGAGGGCTTCATACATTTGATATCTACACACATAAGTAGAAGTCATTTAGAAGAATTTGTGCCCTCATTTTTGGAATAAAATTTCAAAAAATAATTAAAAGAGGAAGTAACCTGTCTTGGAAATGTCAATAATTAGTTTGGGAGTTACTTTGAAGAGCAGATCAGGGGAGTCAGGAGTGTGGGAAAGTAGCGTTGGTCAGGAGATCGCAACAAGAAAGTGGATCTGGGGACTAGACAAGAGAGTTGAAGGCAGAAAGGACATCTTGTGATTGGTGTCACATATAGGGGTCAGATATGGGGAGAGGGTTAGACAGAAGAAAGTATGGTAGCAAGAGAAGTATGGTAGCAAGTGAAGAAGAAATCATGGAATTGTAGAATGGCTTGGCTTGGAAAGGACCCTAAAGATCATCTAGTTCCAACCCCCATGCCATGGGCAGAGACCCTTCCCACTAGAGCAGGTTGCTCAAAGGCCTATCTAGCCTGGCCTTGAATAATTCCAGGGACTGGGCATCCACAACTTCTCTGGGGAACCTGTTTCAGTGTCTCACCACCCTCAGAGTAAAGATTTTCATTTATTAGCTAATCTAAAAGAGAAGCTGTCTTGGTAGAGAATAGTTTTAGATTAATACCCTCACTACAGAGCTGACATTTTAAATTCCTGAATCCACAGATCCGAAGAAATAAGTGTGAAACTTGTAGGAAAGTGTTGGACCACCCTTGTCCAAAGCCTGAGTCGTTCATTACTCAGCCACTGCTTTTCCCACTGTCTCTCCAATGTCTGGCAGAAGTCCGTTGTGATGATCCAGCCTGTGGGTAAATGTGGTTTGACATGAAGAAATTTATCTTTTTTTTTCAGTAGGTTGTATATCACTTTGTGAACCTCTAAGTAATGAGGTGTGGTACGAGAGCTGGAATAATTTATTATTTTTACCCTACAGTTTGACTGTCTCATGGGTTTGTCTTGCTATTATGGAGTTTGGGATGCCAACATGAAATTAACTCCCTTTCAGAATCTGTTTTTTGTGAGTCCAGCATTGACTTAAACATCCAGTTCTATATATGATTTTAGCATGTTCTACCTTCCCCTGTTTCTGTGTGACAGGCTCAATGCCCTCTTTCATTTACTGTGAGATTTAAAGTACTCATTCTTCTTTGTCTTCACTGTTACTTTTCAGTATCTGCATTTTCCATATTTGGCTTTTTTTGGCTACGCATTGAATTGTGAAGCCAGGTAACAACTTGCTAGTCAAAGAACAAATTATGAACTCAGAGACTTTAAGCAGGAAAGGCCAAAGGGAGCAAGGAAAGATGGCTAGATGGTAACACTTGAGGGAAAAAAAATTGTTCAGGCTTATCAGAACAATGCGTGAACTGTGACATCTCAGTCATTTACTATCACTGTAACCTTTAATGGCATGTTTTGTTCATTTTGGTCTTTGGTAAACACCTCTGGATCTTGTTGATTTTAGACTTGCTTTTAGGAGGCGAAGAGTCATCCTCTGGAAATGCCCGTGTCTCTATGTTGACCACAGAAAGAGTCAGTCTAGGAATACCTAAGACTTGTATAACCAGTTTCTGAGTTAAGTGAGAGAAATATATATTTTTATAGTTGGCTCTCAACCCATAACAATTGGAATTTTCCAAAATCTCACTTTCCTACTTGACATTTTTTCTTCCCTAGCAAGTATAATCCCATTAGTTTTAAAATTCTCCTTATGAATTCCTTTTCCTTATGCAAGTAAGAAAAGAAAATGAATNTAATATATATATATATTTATCTGGGAAAGAATGCTCTTTGACATCTTTGTAAATTGTCATGAAGGTGCAGAATGGACCTAAACAGGGAATGTCCTTATGATGACACTGTTCCATGACCCTGTGTCATGACCTGCTTACCATTTTTACAATGCAAAGACGTACACCAAATCTGCTTTCTGTCATAAAGGCAGATGACTAAATGTAGTTGTGAAATAGGTTGTCTGTAAAGCAATCCAGTAAAGATCAAAGAAGGTCTTGGGCTGGCTTTGTGTTATGAAAGCTTTTAAACACATTTCCTTTTGGCTGTGTGTTCAACCTTCCACAGACTTCTATGATGCAGAAGTCTGATGATGTTTTAATTATATCTGGGAATGAATTTCTAAGAAAATCAGCATTGTAACCAGCCAAACCTCTGAAAAGAGTTTTCTTTCTCTTTTTTTTTTTTTTTTTTTTTCCATAATAATCTGAGATCATTTTATTTTGCAGCACCACAGCCGCTCTTACATAGATCTGACTTTTGGAGGCCACATGTCTAAGGCAGTTGGAAGCTACTGATTTTTCTGGCAGAACTAATCACTGCAGATTTATATGATAAGGTCAGACTGTGTCCTACCAGGAGCAGAAGTCACTATTGTATGTTTAAAAGAAAGATGACAGACACTCTCTTAACTGAGATAGCAGCAATGGTCACTGAACAACTTGTATACCCGTGGCTACACCACATGATTAGCCAGAAGTTTTTCAAGGTTGTTTGAAGTACAATCCACCTAAGCTTAATTGTTACTGTTTGTCCGTGATGTGTTAAAGTTGTCAATCTGCTGATCATCTCATAGCAGTCTTTTAAGTGACACACAACAACAGAGAGACACATAAACTTAATTTACATCCTGTTCACACTGGGCTGATGCACACTTCTGTCTGTAGAGAAAACAGGGTGAAAAGGCAAGCTGATGCTTCAGCATCAAAAAAATGATTCTGTAAGAGCCACCTAGGCTACGTAGGCGATTAATATAAGATTAATATAAGGGACAACAAAAAAAGTTTCTATAAATACATCAACAAAAAGAGAGTGACTGAGAATGTCCATCCCTTACTGGATGCGGAGGGAAACCTCGCAACCAAAGATGAGGAAAAGGCTGAGATACTTAATGCCTTCTTCGCCTCTGTCTTTAATAGTCAGACCAGCTACCCCCAGGGTGCTCATCTTCTTGGGCTGGAAGATAAGGCCGGAGAACAGAACAATTCCCCTGTAATCCAGGAGGAAGTAGTTAATGATTTGCTTAGGCAACTGGACATGCATAAGTCTATGGGGCCGGATGGGATTCACCCAAAAGTTCTCAGGGAGCTGGCAGGAGAGCTCACCAAGCCTCTCTCCATTATCTATCAACAATCCTGGTCAACAGGAGAGGTGCCGGATGACTGGAGGGTGGCCAATGTGACACCCATCTATAAGAAGGGCCGGAAGGAGGATCCCGGAAACTATAGGCCTGTCAGCCTGACCTCGGTAC
>VXBJ01000759.1:138956-150595 GCA_013400055.1 Nycticryphes semicollaris | reverse complement strand
GGAACTGGGCATGTTTAGTTTGGAGAAGAGGAGGCTGAGGGGAGACCTTATTGCCCTCTACAACTACCTGAAAGGAAACTGTAGAGAGGCAGGGATTGCCCTCTTCTCCCAAGGGAGTAACGACAGGACCAGAGGAAATGGTATGAAGCTGCGGCAGGGGAAGTTTAGATTAGATATTAGGAAGAATTACTTTACTGAAAGAGTGGTCAGGCACTGGAACAGCCTGCCCAGGGAGGTGGTGGAGTCACCATCCCTGGAGGTATTTAAGAAATGTGTAGACGTGGCTCTTCAGGGCATGCTCTAGTGGCCAAGATTATTGGTTTGTGGTGGGGTGTTGTGCGTGGGGTTGTGGGTGTGGGGTTTAGTTGGTGGGTGGCTTTTTTGTTTGTTTGTTTTTGTGTGGGGTTTTTTTGTTGTGTTTTTGTTTTTTTTGTTTTTTAATGTGGTTGGACTCGATGATCTCAAAGGTCCCTTCCAACCACTAAGATTCTGTGATTCTGTGATTCTGTAGTACAAATAGGCTCATCCTCTGGTTACATGCCACTCATCTGCTCCCTTAAGAAGGTGGTTAAGGGACTGGAAGCAATAGTTCACTGAACATACCTGTCTCCACACTCCATATATCCCTACAAGGAAGCCCAGGTTGGCTGAAGGGTTTGCACCATTTCCATTTATAGAGTGAAATTCACTCTTTTATAAGTAGTGCCTAGCTTTACTTTACAATCCTAAAGGCTGAAATGGTAATTCTAGACAAAGGTGAGGCAGTTAGGTTTTTATTAATTACTAAAAACTTGATTTCTACCATGAAAAGAACCTCAATCTAATTTTGGCAGAAAAATATACAGGCAGCTATTCATGCTCCAAATATTCCACTAATTTACGTATACTGGAAATGAATCTGACAAAATCATAACAAGAGAGCACTGAGGAATTTAATAAATGACACAAATTGTCAGCGTGGGATACAGACCCAGAGTAACGATGGAATCTCAATATGAGTACAGTTGTCCTCCTTTATTTCACGCACTTACAAAGCTTATATACACAATAAAGCAGAGCACGCAATAGGAACATCTGTGTGATTGGTTCACTACACTTGTCCACACGTCTAAAGCAATTATATGATTGGTACGAGGGTGCTGTTCACGTGAAGGGGTCTAACGGAATTTGACGGTCTTGGTTCCGCTTATCTTATCTACCAAGTCGCTACTCCCTCGTGCTGTTCAAGGATAGTTCACTGCATTCTCTAGGCTTTCTTCAACCCCAGGAAAACAGGATTGCTCACACCAACCAGATCATGGCCTTTTTCACTTAGCCACCCTTCCGCAACAAATCAGGACTTAGGTAACAGTGATGTTGTGAAAAATAATCAACTTTTAAATATCTGGTAAACTTTAACTGAATTTGAAAACACAAACTTTATTATATTGAAAAAGACTTCTCATTACAGCTAAGATTGTGGCCTCAAGGGAACTCACATGGATATAACTTATTGAAAGCTATAGCAACAGTTCTTAGTCAAAGAGGTTGAAGCAGCAAATATGCCTTTCTGTCTACTTTCTGTCTGAAGAGCAATGCACTACAGCTGATGAAGAACATTTCTTCAAGATTAAACCTGAACTATTTATGAACATCTTCTAATGACAGTAATATTATGTAAACCATACAGAAAGCTGAAATTTTAAATTAAGTCTAAAAGGCTTTAAAAGGAGGTACTACAAACACTCATTTTTCACCTAGTATCCAAAATTCAGTAGCTGGAATATCACTTTACCCCCAAGTTCTATAAAGAAATTGAAAAATAGCCCCACATAGAGGCTTATTTCTCACAAATTGTAGAATTACATCTCCACAGACTTATTCTCTAGGAGCTAGTCATTCTGAGTTGATTAAAAAACAGAGGTAGGTTACTTTTGAATGTGGGAGCCAATGGCATTTTACTATGATTTTGGAAGTTTGAAAGAATAAATAAAGATACAGAGTCAGCTTCATGTAAAAAGGTCTTCATTTCTGCTTGGATGCACAGGGTGATAGTTGGGTCCCTCTCTCTGCCATCCTGAAGTACATCAAATTGCCATAGTAATTCTGGGGACCAAAGGAAGAAGCTGAACAGCTAATATAAGAAGGCATTTGCATAATTTAGCAAAAGTATTTATCAGTCACACTATTTACTTTGAAAAAAAAATATGGTTAAATTTTTCTATCTCAGTACTATGAGCACTTAAGAAATTTAGTAGGCAAGTTAGTACAAAAATATATCTCTTCTTGTTTTCTATATGGGCATTTCTTATTCAAGCCTGTAGCCTTACTTATACAGCAAGTTCCATTTCACCCAGAGACAAGAATATCTATGTCTACACAGAGCCATCAGCACCTCCTCTTGATAAGTGTAGCAGGTGTAACAGTACATAATTAAAAGGATTTAGATTTTTGGGGCATCTTTCACCTCAAAATAGAAAAACTCCCTCAGGCATAATTAATCTATGAAATAAATGGTTCCATGAGGGAAGTAAGAAACATTACAGACATGGCAGAAAGGAGTAGATCTTACCAAACAATAGGAAGATTTTTAATGAAAAAGGTTTTTGTTTTTTCCTAATTTTCTTTCAGGTTATAACATATAAATTGAGCAGTGTTGTATGATTTAGAATTTTTTCATTAGCTCAGAAACAGAAATTTCATTTTCCTTGACAGCAAGATCAAGCAAACAATGAAATGGCTTTTTTTCTGAGCAAAATTTGAACTCTTCTGCTGTTATGATATAAAGTGTTGTCATTTATTTTCCCTAGAACCTTTTCAACATAGATCCATTATAGATTCAAAGCTGTTGTAAACAGAGCATAGTAACTGTTGTAGTAATAGTTGTAAGTGAAAGTTCTTCACCGTGGGTGGCTGAAGAGCTAGTAACGCAGAGAGGTCCTACAAGGGGCTCTTCTCAGTACAGCTATGTTCAGTAGTTGTATGAAACTGAAACAATATACAAAAACTGCTGACATTTTCAGGTTACAAAAAAATTGAAGTAGTATCCCTTAAAACCACATATTTTAATTCAATGAAATGTGAGAGCATAGACATTAATGACTCCAACAATGAGTTCTAAAGTATCATTATGTGATAATTAATTGACCAATGCATCCAAGACTATGTTAAGATTATGAAAAAGTAAAACTTGGACACACATATGTAGGCAAATATTGAGCTGAACAGGGAAGATATTTTTATCAGTCATTTGGCCCTATATAATTTCTAGTTTTCATCTTTCAAAATTTCATATTTTAAAAAAATACATTGATTTTGAATACAAGGCAAAAAAGAAATAAAAAGACAAAGGGGGAAAAAAATAAGAAAAGGAAAATGGAATAAAGGGTATTGAAAAATAATGACAATATCTGAGAAGGAAGAAAAGCCCAGACTCCCAGACTCAGACACGCTCAAAATTTACATCAAATAATCTTTGTACCCGGACTCTGAAGGAACTGTCATGGGAGGCTCCGAATCCAGTAGCAAGTAATTTGAATGAATCTATCTCATCTGGGACAGATGAGGGGAAAGATGCGGGATGGATCTGGGGAAATTAATATACATATATGTCATAAAGGAGAAAAGAAAGCAAATTACATCTCAATAAACCTCAAAGACTTTAGACTAAATACTGAAAAAAAAAAAAAAATAATTGAAGACAGGAAGAAAAACTGGAAGAAAGCAAAATGGATTTAGCAAAGGAATCTCATGGAACCTTTTATGCCAAGACAGACCTTGTAGAGAAGGAAAATGCAAAACATCTTATTATGTAATTGTTAGCAAAAAATTAATCTCAGTGGCAAATGGAGAATTACTACTTAAACTGCAGGAAATGACAAGTGCTACTAGAGCTGCATTTTTGAGTGAAGAGCCTTCCAGGCTGGAGTCTCATTCTCTTGAGGAGAAGGAGACTGGACACGTTCCTGTGTGACCTGACCTGGGTGTTCCTGCTCTGGCAGGGGGATTGGACTGATGATTTTTCAAGGTCCCTTCCAATCCCTGATACTCTGTGATAAGTAACTAGCAAGCTGTCTTGGCAATGACATTGTCTGAAGGTCATTATTGACCTGGTTTCTAGATGTTTTCTGAATGTAGTTTGATAAAAAAACTTGCAAGAGATTAGACCTTTAACCAGATATCTAGACTTGAATACAGATTTTCTATATTTATTTAGTGACTGTTAAATGTCACCTTTGAGGATTTGGGGGCAGAAGGGTGAAGAATAACAGTAAGCACAATTAAAATTAAGTGAAGAATTACTGGTTTGCTTTTCTTACTTTTGAGAAAAATATATTAAGTCCAAATGAAAAGACAAATGGAAGGCATTCTGCTGTATTTGAACGAGTATCTGATGACAGGATTAACATGTATTATATGATTAACCAAACCAAATAGAAGTAAAGTCACATATTTTGACCCAAGCTGGGTTTGAAATTCAGCATCTCTCATCTAGCACAACACAGGTATTTTCCAGGGACACCCTAGTGAGGGACATATCTTTAAACAGTCACACACTTACACTTAAAGAAATGCATCCATAGAACACTATGCAAACTTCAGCATCATGTAGGCATCCACCACCACTAATGTGAAAAGAGACTCATCCCCATCTCAGCAAAAAAATTACTGAATTGCAAAAATGCCACAACTATCAACTTTACTACTTATTTTTTCCTCAGTGCTGTGAGCCATGTAAATTACCATGCAAATTCAAGATGCATTATGTGGTTAGCTGAGAGAAAAATAACAGAACTTCTGGTCAGCAGAGCTTTTCTTGAAGTAGAATGAGCTTTGTTCTTGTGTGGTTTCCTAGAAGTGAATCTTCTCAAAACATAAAATTACTAACTAAATAAAAGAAGACAATAATAAATATTAATGTCCCTGTGCATTTGATGACTATCAGTCCATTCCTGTGCATTCAGTTCCAGCATATCATTGTGAGCACTCAACGAAAGGAAAATGAAGAAATGAGAATAGAAAAAAAGTATCACTAGGCAGAAATGCAGTTATTGCTGTAAGGTAAATGACTTATTAATGACTATTCATATCAGTAAACCATGCATAAGCTGAATTATGTCATTGTTGATTAACTTACAATTTTTATTTCCAGAAATCATGGATCAAAATAGGAAGAGTACATTTTGTAGGAAGGGGAATAAATTACAGTTTCCTCACCATCTTTTGACTAGTGTCAAACCATTCAGTTCTTGAATAGAGTGAAGCATAGAACTAATTACAAATGAATAAATAAATTAATAGAAAGTTAATAACTCACAAGAACTGGCAAGCCTGCAACAAATGTGTGTGGAGATACATTGTTTTGTTTCTGGTGTATGCTGTAATGTCTTTTTTTCCCATTGCTCTATTTTCCCCAGGATTTCATTGTATTACGTATCAAATTAACTAGTCTGTGGTTATCACCAGAGCAAATTTCTCCCTGTTTACTTCTCAAGAGTAAGCAGAGACAGCCATGATGAAACAAAGAACATAGCAGCAAAAGTGAATTACTTAATTTTTGAACTATTTTGGTGGGGTTTCTGAAATTACTTAATTCTGTGTTGATGATGGCTTTCAGAGCCTTTTCAGAGCAAAATGGATATTTATAAGGATGAATACTTTAAAAGGTCCCACTTTTAATACATATGCCCAAGAATTTGTTTGGGAAGTGATGGTGTGGTGACTGGGGAGCTGAAATGCTGCCATTTGACTCCTCTGGCCTTTCACAGCTAAGCAAGTTGACTTGAATTTTAAATATTCATCAACAATGCCAGTAACGGCTATATGAGCACGTTATATTACATACTCAAGTAATTAATGTGCTAGGAGAAGCTGCGGTCTGTGTGTGGATGTTCTTATGAAGGGAAAAAGAGTCAAAACACACATTAGAGAAAAAAAAAAATATGGGAATTATTTGTTCTGCTTTAATCATCATAATCATTATCAGGCCACAGCTGAATGACGTTCTTTCTCCCAGTTAGAGACCCATAGCCAGCTGTAGTAGTTTCATGAATTGCTTTCTTTCATCTCTTCATTTCATCCTGTGGGACCAATGACTCCATCTGTGGGAGTTTTGAACATATGGAGAGATATCAATCCTCCAGGCTGTTCTCTGTGGCCTTTCAAACTTCTTACAATCAATTTCAATCATTTGATTATGGGGTTTTGTGGCATGTTGGGGCTTTCATCCATTCAATTTCTCTCCCCAGTTCTGCCTCTTGACCTCTTCAGACTGTGAATCCCGTGGTTCAGGGACACACTGTACCCAGTGAGACCACACTTTGCTGTTGACCAGCTACGCGGGGGAAGGTTGCAGATGACCAGTTCCTTGCCAAGAGGAGGGAGGCAGCTTGTCAGAGACAGCACCTTCAGGCTGCAGGTTTGTCCAGGAGAGGGACTCTCATCCTCTCTTTGCACCCAAAGTCCCTGCAGGATGGGTTCCCACAGCCATCAACACATGCAGCAGTGGGAATAAGCACCACGGGGTGGTTGTGTGGGTAAGGTAAGGACCTGGCACTACTCTGGTGAAACACAAACATGGATCTCATTGCAATAAAAAAATACTTTTTGGACTGAGATCATTCAGACATTTGATACAACTTGTTAAGTCCTCAGTAAGTGTTTAGTATTTTATTTCATCAGAATAAGTGAAGCTAGGCCTGAACCTTCAAAGGCAGCTTGGGCTCTTACTGCCTATGGAAATGAATGGCATCTCTTTCTGTGAACAAATTTTATCATCTGGCTGAACCACTGAAGTTGTCATTTTTGTTCTAATTACTTGCTCCTCAGCTAACACTACTATCAACTTTGGTATGTTTTACTTCTAAATGAGGATTGAATCCAAACTGTCTACTAAAGCCTTTGAGATTTGGGCTTGTTTTGGACATATGTAAATACAACAGACCAAATTCTATTTGACATACTGAAAGCACAGTATTGCAAGTGAAATCAAATTATAGTATTACAGCCTGGATAATAAGGATAATATTAGCTGTTTAAAAGTCAGTGTGGTAGTGATGTATTCTTTTTGTGTTATGAGTGAAAATATCAATGCCTTTGTGATAGAACATAAAAATATGTTAAAAAGTTTTAATAAAAGCAGGTCTTTAGTAATAAGTCTGTTCTGAATCTAATAAAAGGGGTTTTTTGGAACCCAGAGCAACAATGTGGGATTTACTGAGCATTTTCAGTGCTCATTTACATTACACTTTGTAGGGGCCTGTTCCTTTTTGTAGGCTGAAAAATATTTGGCAGCTCTATCAGGTTCAGCAGCTCACATGTGGGGAAAGAATACAAAAAATCTATAAAGTAGTTAAGGACACATTTAACTGTCTGTAGATGGATATTTGTTTTGTCATATTGTCCTGGTTTGAGGACACATATGTATTGTAAGGAGAGGAAAGAAACTATTTCCAGATTAAAGTTTCCGACTGCAAGCTAGAAGCCTAGGGCTCTACTTACAGCTCTTTCTGTAAGTTATTGTGTGACACCAGTTAAATCATGTAGGAACCAATTTAGCAAAACATTTAAACATGTGCTTAGTTTTAAACTCAGAGTCCTCCTGCTGACACCACTGAACAAGCTTTTGTGTATAAACACTTTCTCGAGTAAAGATAAAGTTTGCAATTGTGGTAGCAAGATTTCCTTCTTTGACAAGATTATTGCAAGAGTGTAGCAGCTGTACTTGTACAGCCCTCGGACATTTCCTTTGAAAGAATGCGTTAGCATTTGTATCTGGATACATTTGATACCTGGAAATTATTTAAAGAAGATAATAAGAATATAAAACACTTCTCCCTCTATATCAAAGAGTGGAAAACTAAGTACCTGTTTATGATGCCCATTTTTTTAGATTCATAGAATGGTTAGAGTTGGAAGGGACCTTCAAGATCATCCAGTTCCAATCCCCCTGCCATGGGCAGGGACACCTCCCACTAGAGCAGGTTGCTCTAAGCCCCATCCAGCCTGGCCTTAAACACTTCCAGGGATGGGGCATCCACAGCTTCCCTGGGCAACCTGTTCCAGTGCCTCACCACCCTCACAGCAAAGAATTTCTTCCTAGTTTCTAATCTAAATCTCCCCTATTCTGATTTAAAGCCATTACCCCTTGTCCTGTCACTGCACTTCCTGACGAAGAGTTCCTCTTCAGCTCTCCTATAGGCTCCCTTCAGAAATTGGAAGGCTGCTATAAGGTCTCCCCAGAGCCTTCTCTTCTTTACTTATGCACAAGAAATTAAACTAAAGCATGCATAAAGCTTCATCAAAAATAACTTTCTCCTTCATCATAGATGAATCCACTGCCCCTTGTGTAAACTATTCCAGTATTCAAAATCTGCATTTAGCTGGAATACTTGCAACACGTTTTCTGAAGAACCACCCAGGTCTTTCTCACAATCACTACAACCTCATTCAGAAAACTGAACAGCTGAGTCACAGGTTAATCTGAAATAATCTGTTTCAGATTTGGAATCCAGGTACAGTGAAATATGAAAATCAAACCTCATCATAAAAACAAAAAAATGCATTGCTATATAATTTCATTTCAGACATTGAAAATGGGAATTATTCATGTAAGTCTTGACTCACACACATAAAAGTTGCAGTATAATGTCAATTTTTTTATGAATGTGTAGTCTCCAGTATAAATAAAGTGCATATACAATCTGTGACATAATTAGAAAGCTCTTGTGGCACACATGAAACTAAACTTTTTCTTCAGTCTTCTGACTATGCTGAAAATGCTGTGAAAAATTCTTCATGTTTGTGGGACAGCATTTCAGAAAGGATGTTTATCAGCACCAGGAGAGAATCCAGGACTGCAGGATAAGACCTAAAGGACTCCTCATCATATTTGTGTAGTTAGATCCATTTCAAGTAGTGGGGATGCTTTTGTGGGAAAAGAAAAAATAAAGTTGTTCAGGATTTCACCCGGCAAAACTCATGGAATTTATTCCTTGGCATCATGCCACACTAGCTTCAAGCTTTTTCAGGAAAGCAGTAAAAAAAAAATACATTAAAAAAAAATCTAGTATGTAGTGTGTGTTCTACTTTTTGGTGGGATTTCATCTAATGTAGGAGAGTTCAAGCCTTGCCCCAGACTAAGCTAAGTCAACATGTCAGTAATAAATAACCAAGGATTATTTGATGGAGATCCAACAAATTACAGTTCTTTCTGAGAACCAGAATCCATACCAGAATCTGCCATACCAGAGTCTTGCCATTCCCAGTGATTTCCAGTAATTCTCACAGGATCCAAAATGGAAATTCTCTAGGGCTGGGGCAAAAGGGAAAAAAACCAAAATCCCAACAGTATACTGAAGAAGGTAAAGGGAGGTAGCGTAAAGTAATGAGAAGTTAGGGATGTGTGCTCACACCTGATGTGCCAAACTGAAGCAAAATGTGATGAAAGGTAAAAACACTAGGCAAAACCATTAGTATGAGAACTATGGTTACCTCACTAGTGTTCCTAAATGTTACTAAACCTGACTTTATTATCTCTCTAATTACGATTTGTTACTTTCACCTTGTACTAAAAAACCAGGTAGATTGAGAAATGTGAATGCAATCCCAATGTTTGCATGTGTACCTTGGCTAGCTGGGGAAAGCAGAGTGCACGTTCATTCCTGTGAGCCTTTCCATCAGGAATCTTGGAAAGAAGAGGATGTTTACCTCTTCCAAGGTGGCCTGGGGAAAGTGAGCAGTGAGCATTTTCACAGATGTGGAACAAAGAGAAGCAAATCTGTCTTCTCAAAGGTCATCATCCTATATATAAATCACTCCACTTGAAACAATATGCTATCAATCCTTCATTCCTGCAACGCCCACAGAGATGGAAAGAAAAGGTTTGTTATGAGGTAGCTGGTTAAACACAATCACAATAACATTTGTCTCTTTGCTTTACACGGTCTTTTTACTGATTTAAAAATTTCCACTGTAAAAAGTGCCTGTATATGAATGTACCAGTAGTAAACTGCACTGTATCAAAGATACCTTCTAGGTCTCTTAAATACTTTGCTGCCCTCTCTGATCCAGCTGTAAACCCAGAGCAGCTTCCTGATGAGAGCTGTGCCAGTGCTGTTCGAAGTCTTGTGGAAAACACACCAAACAGCTACATATATAGATATAAAGACTAAGTCTTAATATAGTGGGGAGAATGAGTAAACTCAGTAGAATTTGAGGTTTTGTGAACTTCATTAGTTATTTTTTTTAAATTCTTGAGGTTTCGCAGAACTGAAAACCAAATGTCTTAGGAAGACAAAAAAACCCTCTCCCTCCTAGCTTGGCTCAGTCCCCTGGACCCTGTGAGAAAGGGGAAGGCTCCTTGGCTCCCACTACCCTGCAAGGCCAAGGCCAGCCAAGTTGGAAGGAGGTTCCATGGCAAAAGGAAAGGCAGTGATGCTTGCGTTGGCATTTTCTGCTCTAGTGACAGATTGAGTCTTTCAAAGTCTGCCGAGTTCTGAGACATCAACACTTTTTTCTACTGGAATTTTAAATTGTGATGAGCAAAGTTGATGACTTCCTGTGCTGTTTTTTCTTTAACATTTGTGATGCTTAACATCTTTTTTTAAAAACATTTTTGGTGTTTATCCACCTAGAGATTTGACAGGGCTCCATTCCTTGGATTCTGCAGGCAACTCGGACAGATCCATGCATCTTTGCATCAGCTGCAGAATCTTTCCACAGATATTCTGCAATCCCAGTTTGGGCCTCAGCAGCAGGGATCCTGGTCTTCTCTTTTGACTTCTGAAACTTTTCAGCGTGACAGGGCAGGTTCTGTGGACCCCCCATTCTCCTGCTGCACATCGGGTATGGTGCCTTCAGCCTCACTGGCTGCTCCTCAGCAGGGTGACCCACTAGTCCAAGTGCTGGGACTGGAGCCTTTGCACGTGGAGATACTTTGCTCTCCTCCCAACGTGACTGTCAGTAGCATAAGAGTGAAATTTCTTGTGTGATGCTTTCATTAGCCCGAGGCAAGGTACCCTCCAGCAGGAGCTGCCTAAGCAAGCCCACCGTGCCTTCACTGAGATCAGAGAGGATGGTGCTGCATCCCATGCGGGAAAGAGGGAACAGAGGTGCTGGGGCTCACTTAAGAAGGTACTCCAATAAGCACTTTACAAACGGAGTCAGGGGGAGAGGTGATTAGGTCCTCGGGAAGGCTGAATTTTGCTGCAGTGGCTGCAGGACCACAGAGTTTGCTCTCTCTCTCGGCCGACAAGGCTTCGTGAAACCCCCGGCCAGGCCCGGTCGGAGGGACCAGTGCTGCTCTCCCCGTCCGCGGGAAAAGGGCCCGGGACGCCCCGACGGCGAGTCGCGCCCGCGCACGGAGTCCCGATCCCGGGACCTGGCGCCGCCTCCCGGGGGTTCCACCGCGCCGGGCGGGCCACCGCCGTTCCCCTGCGACACCCCAGGCAAGGCAGGGGGCACGACGAGCGCTCTCTGCTACCTCTCCCCGCCCCTCCGCGCCGTTCCGCACTCTGGGGGGAGGACCCGATCGTCTGCACCGCCTTCCGCGCCGCCCGCGGAGGGCCGTGGGGCGGTGCAAGGGAGGGCCGGGTCGGGGATGGCCTGGCAGGTAGACGAACGCGGGCCTCCCGCTGGGGAGGGGGCGGCGGGGGGGCGGC
>VXBJ01000759.1:59300-138935 GCA_013400055.1 Nycticryphes semicollaris | reverse complement strand
GGCTGGCTGTGTCACCGCCGCGGAGGGGCTGATTGACAGCGGGGGCCCAGCCCGCAGCCCATAAAGGCGGCGGCGCGGGGCGCGGGGCCGCGGAGGGACTTGCGACGGCGGGAGGGAACCGCGCTCCGCTCCCCACCGGCACCGCCACGGTAGAGCCTCAGCGTGCCGCCGGCTCCCCCCATGCCAGGTGAGACGCAAGGCGGGGAGGCGCCGTGCCCCGCCGTGAAACCCCCGTCGGGGCCGGGGGAGGCGGCGGGCAGGAGCAGCTCCGGCCGGATCTCGGCGTGGGGCAGCCGAGTGAGCGCCCCTCGCTGCCTTTTCCCCGCTGGTGCTGGGGGGATGAAAGATGAAGGGACCTGCCCCGGGGACGGCTCGGCTCGGCGGAGGCGGGTGTGCGGCACCTGCCCGGTGAGCCGTAGGGGCTGTGCCGTCCCGGCAGGGTCCCGTTGGGGAGTCGGTGGGTGTAGGGAGTGAGAGGGGCTTCCCGGAGTTTGCCGGTAATTGGTGTTGGCGGTGGTACCTCGGGGTGACAGGTGATGAGGAGACAAGGCAATATTGACAGTGGAAGGTGGCATCCCTGAGTCCTTCCAAAAATGCGTGGAGTTAACACAGTGTTGCAGGGATGTGGCTGTATGCGGGGAAAAGGAATATCCACGCATTCCCGCGGATCCAGTCTGCGCCATTCATTTCTCTTCCACCCGTCTGTGAAGATGCAGTTACGTGGCTTAGAACTGCACAGTAGTGCAGGGCAAAAATAGCATCACGTTGAAAGTCACTTAATCCAGATACGGGGCTAGAAAGGGTTGTAAAAATAGGGAAATTATATATATATGCACACATATAGAAGAAGGAGAGAGGAATTTGTATGATGACACTGAAAAAGGTACTGAAAAGTACCTCTAGTACTCAGAGCCAGTGGCTACTGAGAACCCATTGTTCTACAAGGAGTTTCACTTGAACATTGTGCTCTAAAGCAAAGATGCCACTACAAATATGCTGTATCTCCTGCAGTGTCATGTGGTCCCTATACCAAATGCTGAAAAACTACAGAGAAAATAATAGCGTGTATTTTCTGTATGTCTTCCCTTTTTATGATTGGAAACATTTGCATAAAAAGGAGTTTTATTTTCAAGATTTCCTGCTCCCTTCACTTGATGTCATGTTTTACTTCTGGCATCAAGAATAACCCCAGAGTAGGTATTACGTGAATCAGATGAAATAGAAATTTTGATTTTATATGTATAGTTGCTTAAAATGAGAGTTTTGCTTATGGCATTTCATGAGGTAAATGAAAATATTTGTAGTTGCTAAATATTGTTTCCCTAATACTTACTGCTTTTTGTTTCATTCATAGGAGTTATGCTGCAGAGGAGTGGGCTCTTCTGGCTTGCTGTGTTGATAACCCTGTGGGTTTCCTCAAGTGCTCAGGGTAAGTTCTGACATCTCTTAACTAGGTATAGAGTAACTTTTTTTTTTTTTTTTTACAAGTGCCTGCAATAGTAGCTGCTGAGGTTTTTATTTGGTAGATACTACTATTAAATAAAGATTCCCATATAAATATTGAAAAAAAATGTTTTCATTAGAAATTGTTGACCAAAATGTATATAATCTCAGAAATAATTACTATTATACTTTCCTCTACAGTGGTAAAAGTTAAATAAACAGAATTATTGAGTGGTGTGAACCTTGGAAAAAGATAGAGGTAGAGAAGTAGATCTCTACAGACCAAATATAAATACCATGTAAATTGGCACAGTGCCAGGCCCTCATTTACATCTGACTTCTTGGCCTGAATCTTTAAAAAGCAAGTCTCTTGCTTCCTATTGTCATGTCGCCACGTGGCTTCTCACAATTTGGTTTTTATTAGCTGATGGTCAAAATATAGATATTGGCTCAATATATATATTAAAAATATTTAATTATTATATTGCTATGTGCAGCCATGCATAAGCATATACATGAACATACAGCATGTATTTATATACAATATATATACTATATATATAGTGCTATAAAAGATATAAAATATATAGACTTATGTTTAGTTATAGAATCAAACGTATTTATACCTACACAGAGAGAAGGGGAGAATTATGTAAATGAAAATGACAGGTGGAAAATACGATTCACTTGCATGTTAGTAGGAGCAGTTCTGTTTGTGGAAGTAGGAAAGTACTGGTTTTACTCTGCTGATCCTCGGGTCAGCCTCGAAATTACAGTTACTAAGTATACGTTGTAGAGTTGTGCTTCTTCTAACACTTTTTGTAGACACATTGTCACACATTGTTAACTTTTTCAGATGGTGACAAGGAAGAGGAGACTACCTTTGATTTACTTCAAATCAGTAACATAAACCGAAAGACAATTGGAGCAAAAGTGTTTCGGGGTCCAGACCCCACTACCCCAGCATATCGTTTCATTCGGTTTGACCACATACCTCCGTGTAAACCAGAGAAATTAAAAAAGATTGTCAAACTCATACGGCAAAATGAGGGCTTTATCCTTTCAGCCACCCTGAGACAGGACAGGCAATCTAGAGGCACTATCCTTGCTTTAGAGGGTCCTGGCATCAGTGAGAGGCAGTTTGAGATTATTTCCAATGGCCGGGCCAACACCCTGGACCTTATCTATTGGGTGGATGGCTTCCAGAACGTGATTTCCCTGGAAGACGTGGACCTTGCTGACTCACAGTGGAAGAATCTCACCGTCCAAATAACAGGGGAGAACTACAACCTCTATGTTGGCTGTGACCTTATTGACAGCTTCATCCTGGAGGAGCCTTTCTATGAGCAGCTGAAAGCAGAGAACAGCAGAATGTATGTGGCGAAAGGGTCCATTCGGGAGAATCATTTCAGGGTAGGTAACCTGGAAGAGCTCAGGTCACTGGTGAGGTAAGAACGAAGCTGCAGCTAGTTTAAGAGGCAATAGATCCAGTTTTGTTGTCCCAACATTTCTTGGCTTTGGTGGGGTCATAATTGTTCCTAAGCAATATTTCTTCAGAGTGTGTTTTTATTCATTGTTGGATCTGTGTGGTGTGAATTTGGAGGTTCCTGAAAACAAAGGACTGGTAAAGCTATGTCTAAGGCCAGGAAAAGTCCACAAAACCAGTTTAAAGAAATTTCTAAGCAACCATCCACTTTCTTTCCAGATTTAAATCTTCTGAACCTGTGGTGTTTTTTGTAATGGTTTGTAGAATTCTTTGGAAATGTCTTCAAGGCCTATTTTTCTGTTGAAATATATCTGTGGAAGTCATAGGAACTTGTCAATATTTGCTAATTTTATTTGAAATAGAAAGACGGAGGAAAGAAAGATGTTTTAATGGAACTGAAGTATATGTTGTTGGCCTATCCCCTAACAGAGTATTCTGATTTGCCATTCTGAATAAACTTTTGCTTCAGTCAAAACAAAAAAAAAAGGGAAAAAAATAAAGAACAAAATGTTTTGATCAGTTCTGTAAATAAGATATTTTTTGTGTGTGTGTGTGGAAAACACTTATTTTTTCTCTTTTGTTTCAAAATGAAGCCGTTAGAAACTTTCTGGTTTTCCTATAAAATGAAAGTTTCTTCCTACCTTGTACAGTGATGTGATCTGGCCCAAGTCCTTTAAGGGTGACTTCTTTTCACTCAGAGATGAAATCAAACTCGAACACAGGGTTTCAAAAATTTGAAAAGCCCTTTCTTTCCCATCCTGTTCTGCCATCTAGTTGTCAGTCAGAGGATGACATGCTGGAATGAGGTTCCATAGGTTACCAGTTTTGGCAGGAAAGCCAGAAGCTCTTTTCCACAGCCTCTCCATTTTTGCCTCCCTTCCTAGCCCATCAGTTCTGCTCACAGAACTGGCTTTGGAGCTGTACTATGAAGTGGGTCACTAAAATAATGTGGGGTTTTTAAAGTTTTTTTTTTTGTTGTTGGTTTGTTTTGTGTTTTTGGTTTTGTTTTGTTCTTTAAGTGAAATGGATGCTAGTCTGGTTTTATAGTGTTGTCTCAGGGTAGTACCAGCACAACTGAGGAGATAGCAAAGTATGGTACATAAGACTGACTGGCAAAGGATGGGAATGCAATGGGTCAAGAACTTCAGAAGTTGGCTTTGGCCTCATGACAATGTCTTATAGAACTACAATCTACCATTAACTCCCATCTAAATACAATCAGTAACATGGGCTTGAGACTGACCCTTTATTGGTTAATCCTAAATCGATCTAACTATTTTTTAATTTTTTTAATTATTATTATTACAGGGTCTTTTGCAAAATATTCAATTAATATTTGATACTTCAGTAGAGGATGTTCTACGTAAGAAAGGATGCCAGAGGAGCCAATCAAGTAAGGCTTTTTTACCTCATTAACACTGTTCAGTTGACTCTGAAAACGAGAAATGTCAATGGTGACATATTATCCTAAAGCCATACAACAGATCTCTTTGTTAGAGATGTATCTTATTTAAGTCTTATTTAAAAAAGAAAAGAAAATTCAGCTGCTTTTTGGTGGCATTAGGAATATATTTGTTAGCTATATTGAGATACTATTACTACATTCTGGGCTATTATTTTAGTCCTTATTTCTTAGATTTATAATTCTGAGCTTCTAAATTGGAAGAAAGGCTCCAAGCAAGAAATTGTTAGAAATAGAAGGAAAAATGCATATGTATGAAAATATCTACGTTCCTCCAAGAGATTTCCATGATTCTTTGAGCACAAGACTAGGAATGTTGCTTCTGAATTCTGCTTCTGAGTCTCAATTGGCCCATAAGCAAGTCTTCAAGCCTTAAAGACACCGAGTTCCTTAGCAATAAGTTTATTGACTGAAAGAGGCTTTGGGTTTAAATCCCAAAGTGTTGCTAAACAAAGCAACCTAAGGAAAATAAGAAGGCATGTATGTGACAAGCTGCCATGTGTTCTTGTTAGTCCAGTTCATGCTGACCTCATCAGGAGGGGAGCCCTCTGTGTGTGGGAGTATATTGGATTCATCATGACGGAGTTATGAGAATTTGTCAAGTATGCACTAAGGTTTTGCACTTCAGCTCATGGGAGGCTCTGGCTATTTTACTTTCCAGTGTGCATAACTGGCAGGAGGTCAGTTAAGAATCAGAGAGAGCTGATTCCACCAGAGGAACGTGGTAGGTATGCAAGGCAGTCAGGACTTCAGGGTTTTGTTTGAAGCTCCTACCATATGAAGTGCCTTTATTTCTGTCATTTCACAAACATATGGGACACAGAGCAAATCAATTAAGCAAACTTTTTTCCTTGTTTATGCAAACCCCATAAATTAAAGAGTAGCAGGTCTTAACTTGTAAAAGGGACCCAGAGTATTGAGATTTCTGTAATGAAAACTCTCTATATGATATATAAATATGTGGATATATATAGGGGGGGTGTATATATGTACAAGCACAAAAAAATAACTGAATTTGCTAGTCTCTTTTTAAATCTTCATAAATTATATTACTTGTTTATTTCATATATTACAAATGTGTGCCTGGCTGCAGGACATCAGACCCAAGTGTCATGATGTGTTAGAAATGAGTCATGTGGGCTAGAATAGAAGTGGCCTCAGACAGCACAGACAAGAAGAGGCATTCCTTTATTGGTTGTCATCTACCCCAGCCAAGCTGTTTTCTGTACTTAAAAACTACTTAGAACTACTTATTACTGGTTTTCAGTTTTGTTAGTAGAAGAAAATGCTTGAGAAGCAGAACTGCTGTGGGAAAATAGAGCGTGTTGTTAGGTGTAATTGTAATCTGAATAAAAGAGAAGGGTGGTTTCAGGAATTATGCAGTTCAGCTATCCTACTTCTTACAAGTGGAAACAAAATTCCCAGAATTTGAAATAGAACCTTGAGGTCACTTTCAGCAGTCAGAGGCAGAACAGTCTCATTCAAGTGGATGAGTTCTGTAGGTGTAGGTGGATTGAACCAGCAAAACCAACAGAAGAGGGTGTCTTCAAATGTTTTACATTATTATTAGTTGATCACTACAATGGGAAATAGTTGGGCAAACATTTAGATATATCATTAAATAAAAACGGGAGGTTACTGACTTCTAATCTAAAATGGAAAACAGTGGGAGCCTAAAGGGATAATTAAGTTCTTGATGCTGATATGTACCTTAGGAGGCAGCTGTTGCAGCTAATAACCAGCAGATGATATATTTAACTGTACTTTTATCACATCTTTATATGGGCTTCATTTTTTGTTTATCCTTCTTGGTTAGTATTAGCAAATAGTTCAATTCACAGTATTATGGCTTTTACTTGGCAAAACCAAGAGAACACTACAAGATGGAATTTACTTGTGCAACAACAGAAGTGGGCTAATGGCACAATGTGGCTTGAGGCCATCAAAATTACTTTAGAGGTTTGCTAGTGCATGGCTGATTTTCCAGCATTGCCTATCCAATTTAAAAGCCATGACAATATGCTACTGACCACAAGGTACATAAGTATTTTCCCATTTTGATGACACACCTGTAGAGCTGAGGTAGATTCTAAGATGCCAGATTTACATGTGAATGTCCCACACAGCAGATGCTACCAGCAAAGTGCCCTCAGCTCTGAGGACACAGGACTGAGTTTTTCTACTGTAGTTTTAATCCTAGTATGAGAATGTGAGGTATGGTGAAATGGTAGTTTGGGATTGCTGTTGGGTTGAGGGTAGGAAATTATCTCTGTAGTGTGGTGGCTGCAAATACTTTAGGCAGGATTTACATACAGTGCAGGGTATGAGAGATGAAAAAACATGCCTAAATAGGCACATCAATAAAATCCCTTCTTCAGCTAGATCAACAGAATGACATTTGCATATGTGAAAGGATGCACGTTCTGCTCTTCTGGTTTCTCATTTTAAAGATAATCCTGTGGCCCTTAGGAAATTAGCAGGAAGCCAGCGGCAGAGAACTGATTGCCCAATGATCCCCAGACATCTTCTTTCAGTTGCTGCCAAGTATCAGTAGGAAGTGTGGATTTAGTTCTTCTAACATAGTTTTGGTTTATGTTTCCTGCTGAGATTGCAGCTTTATTAATGTCCTCAGAATGTTCCGGTCAAGGCACACTCCATGTTGGCTTGAAAAATATGAAATTAATGACCTGAGAAGTGCTATGGGGGAATCTGAGAAACCTAGTCTTTCAATGCGGTAGGAAAACTGCATTCTTTCCAGGGAATCAAGAAGGAGCAGTTATGACACAGAGTTCTGATCTGCTATGTGGTATATCAGTTTTCTCCCATCCTGTAAGTGAAGCTGGATAATTATTTCAACTCTGGAATACTGTGAATAATTTATTGTAGACATTGGCTAGTGGCAATTACTTCATAGCTAATAGAAAAGCACATAAAGCCAATAACTTTAAGTATGGTTGAGAAGTAATTATCTAGTGTCAACTTATGGGTTGGTTCTTTTACTCCTGCTTCCACTTTCATTGCTTGTACATTTAAATATTATACTTTACATTGGATAATCAAGCATCAGGTCAAACCCTCAAATTTTTTAAAGCATTGCCACGTTCTGTGACTTGTCAACATGAATAGTATTGGGGTGTTTTGAAGCATATGTTTTATTGCTCACATTCTTGCACTGTTTTTTCTTTTTAACTTCCTATAAGTTTTGCTTCTTTTTTCTGATTGGTAGTCTTAAGTTATTACAATGTTACTAAGTACAGTAAACAAGTCTTTATCAAGAGACAGGGCAGTATGCATAGATATAGTATAGCTGATACCAAAGTCAAGTGTATGATTGAGCCCTTAGAGAAAGCTGCTATGGAATCCATGAGATATTTACCTGGTGGAGATTTAAATGCTTGACAAAATGCAGAGTGTTTTATTTAATCATCAGTGTTCTTTTTTTGTTAAGTCCTGCTGATACTATCTATTTTATTCCTTCTCAAGAATTTGCTATAGACAGGGGTCTTTTAAACTGATAGAATGTATCCAGTTCTCCCTGTATTGCACACATGAAGTTCTGTTTTAATTATGAACTTCCTGATGGAGGAGTGTTTGCAGTAATAAATCAAATATTCAGCCTGATCTCAGCTTGACCTCCATTTTGCTTCAGAATTAGTCTATCATTATAACATCTCTGAGTTTAACACCAGGCAGTGCAACACAGAGCAGTCCAGGGTCTGGTATAAATTGCATAATGGTCTAAATTTGAGCCAAGTAACCATGGAATTTATGAGCAGAACAAGGACAATGACTTTCTGCAAGGAAACTTTCTCCTGCCTTTTCCTCTGCATCAAGGAATTGGGATAGGTCATGAAAATTTGTCATGACTCTGGGTGGATAAAATGGGTTTGCTTTGTTGATACTGTGTCCTTTTGTTATGCCTTCTTCATAAATTAACGGGTTGCAGTGCCAACAGTGTTTTGAAGTGAGGGCCGTGTGAGACATAGCTGGGGTCTTAATTTTGGAAAGGGAAAGCCTATAATTGGAACCAGCTGACATATAACCCCTCTCTTTTACTCATGGGTATAATCTAGCATGAAGCAGTGCCAAACCTACCCATGGGTGCCAATCTGTGATTTCAGCAAAAATCTGTAATCTGTGGAAGGATTTTCTATATGCAGCTTTTCTTTTTTCCTCTTTTGCTACCAGCTGAAGTGAACACCATCAATGAGAGCACTGAAATCCTTCACTTAAGCCCTGCTGTCACAACTGAGTATGTGGGTGAGAAGCCAGAGAAGAAAGCTGAATTCTGTGACCGCTCCTGTGAAGAGCTGGGAACGATGTTCACAGAGCTCACCGGCTTGCGCATTGTGGTGAACAACTTAGCAGATAACCTCCAAAAAGTGGTAGGTACCTGTAAGTCCAAAGAACTGAAAGAAATTAGCTGTGCGGTACTCTTTCCTTCTTTGTTTTATACCACAGCTGGTTGGAAGTTTCTGCATGTATGTATACATACCTGTTAGCACATCTGCATAATATAGAGGCCTACATTTTCAGAGGAACTAGTTCTTGAGTATAACACTCTAAAGAAGGCTTGTTTTTCATGGACTGGGTTTAAAAGAACATGCATGCATGTACTCATACACAGAGGAAATCAATCCTCTTAAAGGTACTGCACATTCGGAAATCAAAAGCTAGCAAGCACCTGTTGAGGTGTTGTTACTATACTTATACCATTTATGAATACATCAGCATCCTACACAGGATACATAAACTGTAAGTAAATGTATGGGACTTTCATAGTTGACATAAAAGGGTGACATGTTACTGAATTCTGCTCCTCTTCTTGTTCTGAGTAAGTTACTGCTTTCTGAAGGGAGTTTATTACTATGCCATATGTCTTAGGACTATGATCTTCTCACCTAAAAATGAGTTGTATTGCACTGCTGAGAACTGATTTCCCTTAGTTTTATATAGCTGTGTTTATACTATTAGCTGAAGAATTCCTATGCAGTATTGCAGTACCTGAGACCTCCTACTTTATGCACATAAGAAGTGTACTTTTTACATATTATAAGGAAGAATGAAATCCTTTAGTGTCTCAGTTGGATTGAAGTATGCTCTTTATTTTTGCCTTTTTTTTTTTTTTTTTTCCATTTTCTTCATCCTCTAGTCTGAAGAGAACCAAATTATGTGGGAATTGATTGGACCTAATAAAACACTGAAGAACCAGTCAGTTTGTTGGCAGGATGGCCGTGTCTTTGCAGATAATGAAAGCTGGATTGTAGATAGCTGCACCAAATGCACTTGCCAGGTAAAGTTTTGGAAACATTCTCTGAAAAAACGGATAGTGGGTTTGCTCCAGGTCAGGTCACACTTAGTCTGATTTTGTTCTAGACTTACTGATAGTCATAAAAAATAGTCCCAATGTCTATGACATCTAGAACAAATTGAAGAATTTCTACACATGAAACTTTCTCTAGATGCCCACCTTTATTTTTCTCTGTATGTGAGCATGTCAGTAAGTTGGTCTCTTTGCCTGTAGGATTCTAAAATTGTGTGCCATCAAATCACCTGCCCAGCAGTCTCCTGCGCTGATCCATCTTTTGTTGAAGGCGAATGCTGTCCAGTCTGCTCTCATTGTGAGTAGTTTATCTAAAATAAAATATTTTAAATAGCTGCTGCTGTGCTGGAGAGGTCAAAACAAGTAAGAGCTTGAGGCAGGTAAGATCAAATTAAAAACTTATGTGTACACAAGGATCATATGGAGTAACTTCGCTGCTTGAAGTTACTTTCTTGAGGAGCTGGTCTCTTTTCAGTGATTATATTGGTTGCTTAGAAGCTGATAACTTGCCTAGCTGAGAGGAACACTGAAGGTTAGATGCAAACTCCTTGAAGGTGAGGAGTTGGTTTGCAGTAGCACTCTGCACGATTATTTCTTTTTCCTACTGTCTGGTTAAAACAGATTAACATAAGTTAGTATGTCTTCTTGTGGAGGGTGTTGAATTTCCAAATAATAAATGTTGCATCAAATTGCATTAAACTTTTGAAGTGTACAAGTTATTTTTTCCTATGTTACTGTCATGCTGTTACTGTTTTATTTCTTCTCTGTCATATATCCTCTTTTGATGGAATGCTTTACTTATGTGGAACATATTGTCAAGGTTCATTTAAGACATCATTACAGGCTTTGAACTAGATTTTGGAGTGACAATCGGTTTGGGTTAAATATTAGACAGGTCTGTTACAGAAGAAAATAGTTACTTAGATGTTCTCAATAAAAGTGAATTGGAATATACTAAAAGTTTTTTGCCTGCTCAAGCTTAGAGCATACTCTTAAAATGTAATCTTGATCACATTCACTGTTATGTTGTGTTCAGAGATGGGGCCACATCTCATCATATGGACCTATATTCTGAAGCCAAAGGCAGTTGTAATGCAAGGTTTTGTCTCAGTCCATTCTAGGGATGAGATATCTTTTTCCTTCAATGGTCATTGCCTTGTGCAAACACACTGTAAAGAAGCTCATGAAGATCCAAGATTCTTATTCATGCTAACCTCTCATTACACTAAACCGTAATTCCCTAACTTCAGTGGCAGTTTGGGAAAGCAAAATTAGAAAAAGAAAGGGCAAGTCATATGTTCTACAGACAAGTGAAAATCTTGTGAATAGGGTTATAGAATGACTTTTGATGCTGAGTACTTTTTTTGTACCTTTTGCTCTGTAGCTGATGACAGTGAGGAAGGCTGGTCACCATGGTCAGACTGGACAAAGTGCTCAGTTACTTGTGGCTCTGGGACTCAGATGCGAGGGAGGTCATGTGATGTCACCAGGAGTGCTTGTACGGGTCCACACATCCAGACAAGGATGTGCAGCTTTAAGAAGTGTGACCATCGCAGTAAGTAATGAAATTTCTTCCTTTTTTTAAAGCTTCTTTGGACTTCTCTAAGTGAAAACAAGCTTAGTCTGAGTTTGCAATGGATACTCACTAGTCAGAACAGTATGTATTTGAACACTCATATATGCATAGCTAAAATAGCTATCATTAGATTCTTTGTCTTCTCCCCCTTTCAAGTATTTCTCCTTTTCCTGGCAACTTAACAGGTATGTGCATTCTGGGCTCAACTCTGTTAAACAAAAAGATAGTGGGTGATCTCTTCCTTAATGATATGTACTGGAATCTCTCCTTTGAAGTCAGTTTGGAGACAGCACTCAGTTCATAATCATGCTACATGGGGTCATGTTTTGATCTGCAATTCATTCATGATTATTGGCCCATTCCATTAGCTTAGTAGTTTTTAGGAATACAGTAATCATAGAAGACCTTTGCAAAACATCAAACTGCTTTTATAGTTAAGGCATTTAGAAGGATCATATTCTGTCTCCAGAACTGCAGTTGATAGTCTTGCAGGTATTGTAGCACGTAAGGCTACTGTTGAAGCTGCTAGATACCCAAATGTGCATTTTAGACAAGTATTTGTTTCGCTGGGACAAGTTTATTTTTAAGGAAAACATCTAACATGCATGTTAGTCATAAGTTGGTCAGTGAGATTCTTAAGAAAGCTGTACTTGAATGTCCGAGCTTACATGCTGAGCTTTGTATGTGACAGTGGTAGGAAAGAGATGGGACATTCATCAGATGTGATGAGAGTCTTATTAGTTGGTTAACTTCACAAGTGAGTTTGTATTATTGCTGTAGGTGAGCTATTTCCTTGAGTTTTGCTCTTTTCTCTGGCAGTACGTCAAGATGGTGGCTGGAGTCACTGGTCTCCCTGGTCTTCCTGTTCTGTTACCTGTGGAGTAGGAAATATCACCCGCATCCGCCTCTGCAATTCCCCTATCCCCCAGATGGGTGGGAAAAACTGTGTAGGAAATGGCCGTGAAACAGAGAAGTGTGAGAAGGTTCCATGTCCAGGTACGTCTGTGGTCTTTAATCCAAGGTGATGCAATAATAATCCATCTGAATTTCTTCTCTTTATTCAGATCTAAATTACAGTGAATTTCTATGACAGAAAATATAATTTGTAGCTTAAGAGTGAAATAACACACAATGGTGCCCTTAAAATGAAGACACAAATGCAGTTGGAAGCTTTGGAAACCTCCCAGATTATGACTTGGCTTTAAACATTGTTTGAGAAGTTTTCATGTTATAACTTAGTGATTTATCTCTGCATATCAAAAATATAAACACTTTCTATCTAAAAGGAAGCTGATGCTGTACGTGTTAGGAATAGACATATAGTCCCCCAATAGCCAGGCTTCTATGAAAGTATGCATACATATTTTACAAATATTCAACAGATTTAGTTGTTATTATAATTCTTTCTTCCTCATCTATACTTTTTAACCTTTTTAGAGACCACTTATTCTACTCACTTTCACTTTCCTTTCATATTATTTTGCCGTACTTTTTTCACTTTGAGTATCTTCATTTCCTCCTCCGTTCAGCCTTTTCCTTCTACTGACAGGATATGAGCTTGAAATTGATGTGAAGCTTCTAACCCAATAGTACTTAAATAGCAATAAACACTTCATCTACTTTTTATTCTACCTGTTCATGTGAAATTAGGACACACAATATTGCCTTTATTTTTTTTTTTTTTTTGTAGAAGTGAGAATAAACAGTTTGCTTCAAAGATCTTTGTATCCTAAGAAAAATCAGGATTAATGACAACTGAATCAGTAGTTGAACCACTATAAAATGTACAGAAGAATCATTGAAATAAGTTATTTATACTGAGCAATACTATTGAAGGTGTGCTGATGAATGGATTACAAACAAACAATAATAGCTGCAACCTTACAGAGCATACTGTTGCCATAAAAAAAAACCATAGAGCTCATGTCTGGCCCAGCAGAAGTTTATATCCTGTGGTCACACCCTGCTTTCTGTACAAAATAAAAGCTTAGTAGGGAGCTTGGAAGGCATTGTTCTTGTTCTGATCAACTTAAATGGAAATACCCTATGCCAGTGGGCACAACATGTTTTAATTATTGGCCAAAAAATGCCTACAAGAAGTTGGGTATTTTAAATTTTTTTGTTTTGTTTCTGAAATACTCTTATCATTGTGTAAGGCTTTGCCAGCATCTTTCCACCTATGCACATCGTGAGAAACTGTCTCCAGTCAGGGATCTGAAGCAACGGTTGCTTTCATTGGCACCAGATGTTGTCCCCGCTATATTGCCTGTGATGCTCTTCTCTCTTCTGCTTATCCTAGTCAATGGCCAGTGGGGTCCTTGGTCTCCATGGTCTGCCTGCACAGTAACCTGTGGAGGAGGAATTCGTGAGAGGTCTCGCCTCTGTAACAGTCCAGAGCCACAGTATGGAGGAAAGCCATGTGTGGGAGATACCAAGCAACATGATATGTGCAATAAGAAGGATTGCCCAATTGGTTGGTATTTAGTCATTCCTTACTCAGTCTGAATAATTATTATTGCTGTTTCTTTAATAAAGAATTATGAATTTGTACTGCAGAAATCTACTAATTATACCTTTGTTTCAGTAAAGCACGTTTAGCTATTTTGGGTGCTGTTTAGGTCAGTGGTATTTTATTTATATTCTTAATACTGACTTCTCCTGAACGAGGATGCATTTCTTAAACAAGGATATGCTGTAATGCATTCAACTGGAGGTAGCAATCTGTAGTATTTTCATATTTAATCAATAATATATTAATTGCATTTTATAACCCCAATTCTAAGGGTCTGTTGCATCAGATGTGATATAAGTTAATAAACAGAGAATACCTGCTTTTTAAATGAAGTGTTATATGCCTTTTATGCTTCTAACTTAATTTATACTTTGTTGTGGCTTTGCCAGATGGGTGTTTGTCAAATCCTTGCTTTCCTGGAGCAGAATGCAACAGTTACCCAGATGGGTCTTGGTCATGTGGGCCGTGCCCAGCAGGTTACCTTGGCAATGGTACCATCTGTGAGGATCTTGATGAGGTATTGACTTTGTTTCCATTAACATCAGGAAAGAAGTGTGAATTTTTCATTTTTTGGGAATTGCACAGCTGTCTAATTGGTTTCTTCTTTCTTTCATTTCCTGCAGTGTATAGCTGTGTCAGACGTTTGCTTTAAGGTGAATCAAGTCCATCGCTGTGTGAACACAAATCCAGGTTTCCACTGCTTGCCATGTCCTCCACGCTATAAAGGAAGTCAGCCTTATGGTGTAGGTTTGGAAGTGGCCAAAACAGAGAAGCAAGTAAGTGATCTCAAAGAGAATTTGATGGCTTTAAAGCTGAGTAACTTTCACCTGACAATATCTGTGAATGTGATATATATGGGTACCACATAGAGATAACCCAAAATAGATAACTGCTATTCCAGGGTATTTTTGGTTCAAGTAACTAAACAGTGAGTTTGAGTTGGGTTTTATTTTCTCTGGGTAGTTGTACCAATGAGCGTAAAATCACGGAATCACAGAATTAAAATGCCAGGAGCAAGCATTCCCTGCTTTTCATTCCTTTCTCTCAGGTGTTTATACCTATCTGGGGGTCAGAAACTGATGAATCAGACATAAATATAATGCTGTTAATGTGGGTGTCATCAGACATACGTCTAAATTTCTTACTTCCTAAATTCCATTGGGCCAACACCTATCACTGATGAGGGACAGAAGGAAGTGGAAGTGATATTGAAGACTACTGTTTGATAGACAAGACAAAAATGTTAAAATGGACGTTATGGAATGCCTTCTCTTTGTCGCTGTTGATCAGTTTGTGGCTAGTTCAACGTGCGAAGTCTAAATGTAAAACATCTGTCTAAGATTCTCAGATAATGTAAATGAAAATAAGCAAAGTGATAAGAAGAAGTTGACAAAACCTTACTAGAAGGGAATGGGAGAACTCATTAGGGTGTCTTTAATTAAGGTAGTTCTTACATCCTGACAGGCAGAACACTGAAGGAAAGAGGTGCGTATGTTCTACTTTCTGTTGCAGTTAATTTCTGGGGATTAATGATATCAGGAAGAAAGTAGATAGAGTTCTGAAACTGTTAATCTTTCTAATTGTTTTTTGAATAATGTCCAATTTTCCTGTGGTTTGTTTTAATTATTTTCATTGTACACATTGTCTGGAGCTGTGAACTGACAGGGCAGTGTGACCACAATTAAAACAAAGTTCCTGTCTTTATGCATCTAAATATCTGTCCTGATTTTGACAAAGTTGAGGCGTACACAGTTGGCTGTAAAGATCATTAGGTTTCAGTAGGTGTGCTCTATCTGTTACAGGTCTGTGAACCTGAAAATCCATGCAAAGACAAGACACACAGCTGCCATAAGTCTGCAGAGTGCATCTATCTGGGCCATTTCAGTGATCCTATGTACAAATGTGAATGTAGAACAGGTTATGCTGGAGATGGACGCATTTGTGGTGAGGATTCAGATTTGGATGGCTGGCCTAATAATAACTTGGTCTGTGCTGCTAATGCAACATACCATTGTGTGAAGGTAAGTAAAAAAGGTTGATAAAATGCCAAACCATAACAAAATTTTCTCTCTTTTTTTCCAAAATAGTGAATAACATTTTGCAGCATCAAGCTGGTAGTTTCCTTGTTAAGCTTTGACTGTTACAGCATACTGATTTTCTAGGAGATGCTGTGAAATGTGTATTAACAGTAGATGCTGGAAGAGATTCTCAAAATGAAGTCCAGAATTCTCTGCTTTGGATTTCTTCCTGTTTAGCATACACAGAAGTTTGGGATGATTGCAAATAGAGTTAGCACACTGAGCAGAAGCCGCCTAAAGCATGGCTATGGAGCACGTAGCTAGTGAGAACTAACCAGGAATATTTGGGCACAGGTGAGTATGAAATGCTACCTCCAAGGCTTGTAACAAGACACTTACTGCCACGTAAGGACTACAGCTCTAAGCCCTTTCTTGAACTAACACTTCCTCTTAAGAGTTAAGTAGGTCACACTCTGTGAAAGCTGCATTCAGAGCCTGGGAACAGGAACCTATCACAGAATCATAGGCATTGGAAGGGACCTTCAGAGATCATCTAGGCCAAACCTGTTGCCAAAGCAGGTTCACTTAGAGTGGGTTGGGCAAGAATGCATCCAGGGGGGTTTTGAATATCTCCAGAGAAGACTCCACAACCTCTCTGGGCAGCCTGTTCCAGTGCTCTGTCACCCTCAAAGTAAATAATTTTTTCCTCATGTTGAGATGGAATTTCCTGTGTTCTAGCTTGTGCCTGTTGCACCTTGTCCTGATGCTGGGCACCATCCTCTTGACATGCACCCTTTTGATATTTATAAGCATTGGTTTCCCCTCTCAGTGTTCTCCAGGCTAAACAGACTCAGGTTTCTTAGCCTTTCCTCGTAAGACAGATGCTCCGTTCCTTTGATCATCTTTGTAGCCCTCCGCTGGACTCTCTCCAGTACTTCCCTTCTTGAACTTGGGGGGCCAGAACTGGACACAGTATTCCAGATGCAGCCTCACCAGGGCCGAGCGGAATGAATGAGCAATTTAGACAGAGGAGTTCTCCTTATTGCAAAAGCTCAGTGGGAGAGGACGGGAGTTTCAGCCTCTCTTACCTTTCAGAGACATGAAATCCCAGCTCTTACCCTTCTGGGGAGAATGACCTTCCTGCCACCATTGGATGTAGGCCTGGCAAGGGACTGTTCTCTACTCTTGCTGCTGCAGCTGTGCCATTATAATGAAAAAGAAAATGTTACTACACCAAGGAGAAAATAAACATCAGGGAGCATAGAAATGGTGGCATGTAGCAGTGGGTGCCCACGATGGTATGTTTCCTGGAACCTCATCTGAAGCACACTATAAGTTGTCCTCAGCTTCACAGCCTGAAGTTCCTTCCAGTGGAAATTGCTCCATGAGCACACTTAAGTGTCTCATCCTGGTGGAGTTACACTGCTGTGCAAAACAAGGCTGAAAGTTGTTCCAGGTCCACCAGTTTAACAATGGACTAAATACCTGTCAGGGGGTCCGTCACCCCTCAATTAATGCCCTGGATCCCAGGTCTGAGTGGTGGCCTCACTGGTGGTTGAGTGATAGACACAATACAGAGGGGCTGTTTGCAGCAGCAAATTAAGGAACTGGGATGAAGTGAGCAGAAGGCATAAGCAAGTGCTCAGTTTTAAACACCTACCTATGGGACCACTGATTCCCTACTTGCTTTCACTTGGGCATGTGCTCAAGTATTTTTTTGAATCAGTTATGGCTGCAAGGTCAATGCTTTCTCTCCTGAGGTTTTTGGATTTTCTTTTTCCCTGAGACATGAAACATTTTGGTTTTTCCTTCCATGTGTTAAAGTGATCTACCTATAACCTGTCGTGAAGTTCTAGCACGGTAATTTCAGATTATAGAATAAGGAAAGAAATGCAAAAATGACTGACTTCTAGACCACTACAGTGGTTAAAAAAACAAATATGGTTCAAGAAAAGGAAAGTTTGAAATCAGGCTGTTTGAGAGAATCAGAAGTCACTCAGAAGTTAAAGTTGTGAATCTGGTCTTGGTGGAAATTTGGGCCTCAAATGCTGAAATTCCCCACTGTAGATGATGTCTACTTATTGTGGATCCAGCCAATTCAGCAATTGCAGTTCATATATTCTTTTTCAGTTCCTGTCATCAGAATCCGCAACATGTTGACTCAAGATGCAATGCAAATGATTAGTTTTCGTTAAAAACCCAACATGCTGAACCCATTCAGAAAAAAAAAAAATTAAAAATTTGATTCATAGTTTCTATAATACATGTGTTGATCTAATAGAGACAAGTACTTTATTTAAGGGGAAAAAGAAAAAACCACAAACCGCCTCAAAAATACCAGGTATTCTGAAGTCTTTATAGTCATTACGAAATATCCTAGTTCAGTAATCTGACTTAAAAAAAGCAAACCATACCATCTTTCCTTGAGCTAATAATGGTTGAAAATTAACTTACTGTCTAAGCAAAGCTGTATGAATAAAGTAAGTACTTGCAAATAACAACATCTTAGCGATATCTTTTGGTGTAAATTTCTTTTTCATTCATGTAAGAGTAGCGCATTTTTTTTCTCCATAAGAATTATCATACCAACACACAACTTTGTCAACAGGTGAACCAAAGAAGCATAGCTTTCAGTGGCCTCATGCCTCAGGGTTCAGTTCCCAGGTGGAAGATGTGATGTCTAATAAGTTCTCTTTCTAATGTCTAAGAGACTTTTAGAGTGCACTGTTAGGATCTCTCTCCTCTACTTGGCTACCTCTGTTTTCAAAGTTTATAGGAACTTGCTACCCATGAGGTCTCCACCTTAATACTTGGTTTGTATGCAATTGGACTCAAATCTATAGAGAATATAGACAGACAGACAAATATAGATGCAACGTGATTAAGCAATCTTTCATTGATTTCTTTCATTGTTAACAAAAAAAAATTATTTGTATCACTGGTAGCCAATGATGAGTTGGACAGTCGATACCTGCTGAATAACACGATACCTGTTTACAGGGATTTGGTAAAAAGTGCCATAAAATTTTTGGATTTGCATTGAGGTTTTGATATTTATCACAAATTTTCCAGGTTTTTTTTGGAAAATTATCTATACTATTAGAACCACTGAGATTGAAAACAGGGCTAGGAATCTTACTGTAATATTCATTTTCTTAGGGTATGTGTTACAAAAAAGGTATTTCTGCACTCTATTGGCAGATTCAGTTTTGGGATGAAGTAGACACAGAACCTGAGGAAAAAGTGAGAATAACATTGGGTTTTTTTAGCTTTGTTTACTCTTAGCCAGTGGTACAATTGCAACCAAATTTTAGCTGATTTTAGTGTTTTGAAATGGAATACACGTTAAAAGTTTGTCAAACTGTTTAACTTCTTATTTTTTCAGTGTCATATAACACTTGTTCAATTGAAATAATTGTTCTTTATAAAGCTGTGATACAAAGAAGACATACCTTTATTTACCTTTTATTTTCAAAGCCATGGGGGTGGAAAGATACTGTTTTGCAGAGCACCATAAAGACATGTTTTTCAAAACCCTTTTCTTACAGTGTTCCACTTCATTGCTGTGTACTACTTCATTCCAGTAACTTTCCATATGAACAACTATTTCTGAAGACCATCTCCTGGCGTATATCTCTATTTTTCTGGCAACAAAACCTGGTCATTTTATATGTAATCCTCAAACATACGTTATGAGTTGTCTATAAATAGTTGATGTAAGAGTGCATGTGTGTATATGTGCTGTGTTTGTTCTCTGATAGATAGTTTAATCTAAAACTTAGTGGAAACATCCCTTTAATAGAAGGAGAGCTGGGAAATAGAATGATTTGCAGATGCATTCCACTTTGCAATATGAAAGCAGCAAATGAACTACTATCTTTGGCAGCAAACAAACAGGCACTTTAAAAAGTACTTGTGATGGATTGTTCTTGTTTTATAGCCTCTGTTGTACTATATCTACTCTTCTGCCCAGGCAAGTCATTCTGACATAATGTAAACATAATGTATTGACTATTTCTTTTGGCCAGGATAACTGCCCCCTTCTGCCAAACTCTGGCCAAGAAGACTTTGATAAGGATGGCAAAGGAGATGCCTGTGATGAGGATGATGACAATGATGGTGTCGAAGATGATAAAGTAAGATGCATCTCTGTGTCTTCAGTATGCTTGACCTAAACATCTGATTTTAAGGAAAACCATTACAATAGATGAGAGTTTTATTGTTCAGAGCTTCAGCTGAGTTATTCTGCACTACCTTCCCTGAATGATGCCTGGTGCACAGTAAAGACATATTTATTCAAAGGAGAGTAGCACTGTCAGAGCAAAGAGACCTGGGGAACCTGGGGCTGAATTGTTTTCCATATCAGTTTTTGATTCAGTAGTGTGCATGAAAAATTTTAATGGAAGGTGATACTGGACTTTTTATTTTGTAATGGGAGAATGATAGGTACATTGTATTTTAAAAGCTGTATCTGAGGTATGTTGGAAACAAATTATGATGATATAGACACAGCCAGCTTCAAGGGGCAATGACAGGTGGAAAGTACCTAACCAGGTTCGTACTTTCCTTCTTTAGATCTGCCCACAAGGCTGAAATTCATTTGCCTGCAGAGCCTAAAAGATAGGCAGTAAATCTGAACCTGTTCTCTTTATACATTTAGTAAAAGGACAGCGGCACTTCCAGAATGGGCCTTTTCTGAACACATTTAGATGAGTGAATTGGTTTTAGGAATCTACCATTCCTCTTGGTTCACATGGTTCAAGCTGAGTTAAAACTCTGTTCATGGAGCTTCTATTTAAAATATTTCAAACACTCAAGAATCGTTTCTTAAAATAATATGAATCTGTGATTCTGTGATATGCACTAAATCTTCATGGTTGGAAAGGACCTCTGAGATTGAGTCCAATCATACACACACAACCTCCACCCCTACAATCTCAGCCACTAAAGCATACCACTAAAGCATGCCCTGAACAGCCACATCTACATGTTTCTTAAATACCTCCAGGGATGGTGACTCAACCACCTCCCTGGGCAGGCTATGCCAGTGCCTGACCACTCTTTCAGTAAAGTAATTCTTCCTAATATCTAGTCTAAACCTCCCCTGTCACAACTTCAGACCATTTCCTCCTGTCATTATTCAATTGGGAGAAGAGGTCAACACCCACTCCTCTACAACCTCCTTTCAGGTAGTTGTAGAGGGCAATGAGGTCTCTCCTCAGCCTCCCCTTCTCCAAACAAAACATACCCAGTTCCCTCAGTCTCTCCTNCCAGTTCCCTCAGTCTCTCCTGAGAGAGGGAGGGAACAACCAAAACTTGTTCTCTAGACCCCTCACTGCATATATGTATTATACATATCTATATATACATTATACATATATATTATTCCAATTATATATGTATTGTATATATCTATATATACATTATACACATATATATTATTCCATTTATATGTGTATGTAGGGAAAAAAAGTAGCCATACTCCATTTTATGGCCAGTGTAAAGAGTTGACTTGCCTCTATCTTGTCCTTGAGTATATAAAACATTTTTCTGAGAAATTAAAAATCTTAGGCTAAAAAAATTATCTCCTGGTAAATGCTAAATCAGAGAAGAAGTAGTTTAAAGATTGTTTTCTAAATGATCTTCCTTCAGATTCTGTGATGCCCTCACTCCCACTGCTTTGGTTTGACTTTGTTCTGCTTTACGGTCCATGTTGAGTACTTCTTCATGTGCAAAAGTCGATGTGTAATTTGGGGATGTGTGAAACATAAGAATTCTTGTTCTGGCAGACTTTCAAATTAGTGACTAAACTGAAATGAAATTTTTAAAATTCCACTAGAAGGAATGCTCTCAGGGAAAAATATTTTGGGAAGATTTAATGAGAAGATTTAATTTTAACTTTTCTTTTTTGAAACTTTACATTTTATTAACATATGCAATATAATACAGCGCACAAAAACACTCAATCCTCGATGAAATTGCAAAATCAAAATATGTGCTTTAAAAGAGAGAATATTGATAGTAATGTGTTCCAAAAAATTCAGAGTAACAATTCTAGTTTCTTCTAAAAAAATATAATACGCAGCTGAAGTTGGCCTGATTTTACAACACACCCTGATTGTTATTTTGCTAAAAAGCACACACTGGTGACACAATTTTGTTGAAAATATCTGAGTACAGATCCAAGTCCTCTCCTAGTGGGGATGTGTTATGTATAACACATTTGACATGCCTTGTACAAAACCATAGAAGCAGACAGTAAGCCAGGCTATTCGGATGCCATCCTGTTATCACCAAAATCTTCTGTTTAGGTACAGCTTGTCCATTGAAAAACTGATGGAGTATTATTTTGATTTTTTGCCTTTGACCAAGATGAACAGGAAGAGGTGCTGCTTCATAGTGTGCTCTAATAGTGTGGTTTATATTCTTAAATCGTCTGTTTCTTCTTATTAGGACAATTGCCCTCTTCTGTTCAACCCTCGTCAGTTTGATTATGACAAGGATGAAGTTGGTGACCGCTGTGATAATTGCCCCTATGTGCACAACCCTGCTCAGATTGACACAGATAACAATGGGGAGGGTGACTCATGTGCTGTGGATATTGATGGAGATGGTATGTTTTCCGTTTTGAGAATCAAGGGCTGCTCCGCAAGTACACTTTGCTCTACATCCAGTAAGATGGGCTACCTGTTTTTATACATGGAATAAAACTGTGTCTAGCTGCACAAAAATGCAGGCCAAGAAAGAGAATACAGGTTCATCAGGTCTAGCGGGACGTGTCCCTGCCCATGGCAGAGGGGTTGGAACTCGATGATCTTTAAGGTCCCTTCCAACTCTAACAGTTCTAGGATTTTATCTGTCCTGTGTAGCGTAGCTGTCCACACTACAAAGTCCCTAAATTACTACAGTGAATATTTTGATATTTCGAAGAATAGATCACAGCAAGTCTTTTGTCAGTGTTATCTTAAAGAATTGTTTGCTTCATCTGTGTTCCAAAATAATCAGGGTCTAATATAACATTGTTTACTTTTTTTTCCTTTTCAGGGAGGGAAAAGAATATCAGAACATCTGTGCGGTTAAGACAATATCTGTAGGAAATTAATCTGCTTTTCTATGAATGTACTGGAAAGCCCACAGTAATCCAAATACACATTTTTTACATGTCTTAAAATATTATTAAAGGTGTTTATTTCATCTACCGGTACATGTCTATATGCACAGATTTGATAAGAATTAAGGAGGGGGAAAAACACTGAAATGTCTCTCCTTGCAGTATTTCAAATTTATGAGAACCCAGTACTAGAAGTACTAGAAGTTGAAGAAATCTAGACATTGGATTTCCTTCATTAATGTTTTAAACTTCTGGGTGCTTATCTGACTTGGAATTCTGAACATTCTGAAGTCTTCATATCCTTCTCATCATCAGGTTCTTAGTAGTACTTGTAGGAGTCTTGCATTTAAAGAAAAATGTCATATGTACTGGCTGAAAGAGTGTGCAGGACCATATAATGTAGGAGAGGGTACTCGTATCCTTTGCAGACAGCTATGCCAACATATCTTACTTTTATTTCTTTTTAACTTATTATAATTTTGAAGGAGAGCCTCAGTTGTATAATAAACAGTTCCCCCTCAAGAAACTTTCTTTTGAAAATTTGGGATGTTGCACAAGAAATTATGTACATGATTTGGTAAAATGAAATTATCTAGTGGTGAGGCAGCTGAACATTAATGCAGTTGTTCAAAACTTCAAAAATTCCACCATGTTATAGTTGTGTGTTCTATGCCATTCTTTAAAGCATCTAGAAAGAAAATCAGAATTAAATTATTTAAAAAGAAAAATACCCCAGCCCTTTATCTGTTATTCTATGAAAAAGGGGTATATACATAAGACATAACCATCCCTTACTCTAGCAAAATCCCTTAGTAAAATACATATAGAAGTCCACTGTAGCAAGAAAAGTTGAACTGATACCATAATTTTTTTTAATATTAGTCTTTTCACTATTTCATGTTGTAGCAATAAGGAAGTCTATGATACTCTTAGGAGCCTTGCTTTTTTACTGGGGACTCCTACAGTTTGTGGATCTCTATGTTGGGTGCTGTATCATTCTGATTTCTTCAATCTTTTGTTGTTGTTTTTTTCCTCATAGACATTTTTAATGAAAGAGATAATTGTCCTTACGTCTATAACACAGACCAGAGTGATACAGATGGTGATGGAGTTGGTGATCAGTGTGATAATTGTCCATTGATGCATAACCCAGACCAGGTAAATGTTAGACACAGTTTCCTTAATGGCAATGTCAGACCAAGGGCAGAGAAAAGAACAGAGGAATTGCTATCAGTCCCTGTTTGCTGTGGAGCTAAAGAGATGGATGTGTATTGCCCGTTTGCACTCTTGGGCTGCAGATTTCTTTGCATCACATGAAAGAAAAGTAGAGTGATGATGCCTTTAATCTATCTTCAAGGCTTTGATGAACTGTTTTCATCCCCTGTGGAAAGTGTGAACTGCCTCAGGGCTGCATTTGGTATGCCTGAATTTGTTAGTCATGCACAGGTAAGGATCATCAAGCATATGGACGCAATCGGAAAATGTACTTTCCAGGCTGCAACTCTGTGATCCCTAGAATGAGAGCAATGAAGAACATAGCCAAAACTCTGCCCTGAAATGTCTTGGTGACCAGATCTTATGCACTAATGGTAGCATAAATAGCTATAAGAGTTTGAAGTTATGCTTCTGCTTTAAGCACGGTTGTCATCATGAGATCATTTTTCTCCAGAGAAGTCCTTGAATAGAAATGTTGAGAAATTAAGTACCAGGCTATCCATACTTTTGTATTTAGAAACAATAGTACATATACTTATTTTTGATATGTTTTTGTTTCGTAGACTGATGCAGATAATGACCTTGTTGGTGACCAGTGTGACAACAATGAGGATATAGATGAAGATGGACACCAGAACAATCAAGATAATTGCCCTTACATCCCCAATGCTAACCAGGCTGACCATGATAAAGATGGTAAAGGAGACGCTTGTGATCCAGATGATGACAATGATGGTGTCCCAGATGACAGGGACAATTGCCGCCTCAGATACAACCCTGAGCAGGAGGACTCTGATGGTAGGAACAATGTCATATGAGTTTCATTTTATTCTTAGTATTCAATTCTGATCTTGGAGTTTTAGTGTTTGGTGAATAGAAAGACTTCAGATCAAACTGAGCTGCTTTTGACATTTGAGACACTGTGGACTTCAGTGGGAGTACACTGGCCAGTTTGGGCTAGAGTTAGAGCATTAGGAAACCTCTTTGACATGGGCTCAAATGCTTACATACTTATTTTTAGAAGAACACTTTTAAGAAGCCAAAAAAAGAAAACAAAATCCAGGGTTTTTTTTAATGTATTTCTGATTTTCACTTTGAATTAGGAAATCCAAAGTGAAAAACTAGATTTGGAAAATATTTCAAATAACTTGAATTTCAGAAGTCTTAAAAATGCAACAACAAAACTTTTGCAACAAAGCTTTCAAAACAAGTCTGAAAATTAAAATGGAAAAAATATGGTCTAAATTTTGAAAAACAGACTGTTTTGAAAAACAGATTATTTCTCTAGTTCTTTAAGTCTAAAAATTGTTAACTTTTAATTATTTTTCTTAAAAAAAAAGATTTCTGAGCAGCTTTTCTCAAATTGGTTTTACAGGTAGCTGTAAATGTGTCTTGATGATGTACATGTCACAGTTTAAGAAATGGATACATTACTGTTCTTTTCTCCAGTTCTGTGGCAAAATGTCACTGGTCACTCTCAGACAGTTTTTGTTTGGCAGTATTTCAGTAATGAAATACTGATACTTTCATAATCATAAATGTAATATAGTAAAAATACATATGATCCTTCGAAAACCACTGTAACATGTCTATGAGCAATGGCCCTTGTGATAAATACAGGTGAGCAATTTCTGTTCTGAGTTATACAGCTTGCTGAAGTAATTTCATATTTATGTTGTTGAAATTGAAAACAGAATTTAGTACTTACACAATATGATTTTATGTACATTTAGAAAGATAAAATCCTGAGCCCTGACAGATTTTCTGGTAAGACAACTGCATGCAGTGGGAAGTTTCTGGTTGGTAGTCGGTAGTAATTCTTAATTTAGTTAACTCTTCAGTCCAATTGGAATGGTGATATCTCTGAATTTGCCAGTCTGTGGAATAGCCTTTTAATTTTGGAAATATTCCAGAAAAAAAAAAAAAAAAGATGCCCCCAAATTGGGGTAGTTCATCATAGCTGTCACCTGGACCTTTCAAAAGAGACTACATTTATGTATGGAGTAAGTATTCAGAAAAAGAGTAAATGTAAACAGTTTAGCCAGCTCATCGCTGTCATTAGTGGCAGGTCCAACAGAAATCTTGGAAAAGTGATAAATAAATCCAAAAAGCTGTTCCCACGGCCTTGAAGATGTGAGCTGTAGCATATAAAGATGAGGCCCTGGAGAGAACTGTTGGACGTGACTGGGTAAATAAATGCTTTCTAACTTTCCTTCACAGAGAGTCAATGTTATCAACAGCAGCTCAGAACCAAATGAATGTCAGTAGGACTTTCAGTGAATAATTAGTTTCCCTTCGTCTCAAGAATTACCTCTTTGTTATTGGCAAGGGGAATAAAATTGAAAATTCATTCTCTTTGCTCCAATAATTGCTAAGACAAACAGGTGTAGGAGCATGCAGCTGGTCAGGACTTGGAGTTTTCCGTGGCTGATTGCCAGGGTGGAAAACGGGACCATTTCACCACATATATGAACTGCAGAAAATCTTTAAGATATTAGATGCTTCAGCTTTCTCTAACTGCTTTTTTCGGCTGTTGCCTAAAACTCATTCTTCTTTCTCTCTGAAAGCTTCATGCTTGGATAATGCTGTGCTAGTTAGGCATAATAATGTAGCTTGCCATTTGTGTGTGAAGCATCTAGTAGTAGGTCAATAATGAATGACCTGGGTCATTGCTATTGCCTATTGTGTTAATGTTTTAAACACAATGTTAATGTTAAAGTTTTGAGCAGCAAGCACACTGTAGGTGTACTGTACAGATATATTTTTAGGTTCTCTAAAAAAATTACTATTTCCATTCCTCCAAGGTTATTCCTGTTAGACACATTGGTGCTTCTTTCTTTTTTTTTCCCCTTCGTTTTTCTGAAGAGCTACATTTTTTTATATGACAAATTGTTCTACCCACAAGTCAAAAAGTGACTGAGCAAATATGCATATTTTACTGCAATACTTTTCCATTTTCTTTTGACATAGATGTGACATTTATTTATCTGAAGCACTTTAAATGGATTATGGCTGAAGGAATCTTGAGACAGAGATAAGAGTTAGAAAAAAAGTTTAATATCTTCAGTTGTATAGAAGAATTTAGTAAAATGCAGAAAAATTAAGTTATTAACACTAATGTTTGAATTCATTTACACTGTGCACTGTAATTAAAATGTGGTGTTGTGTCCACATCTGGGACAAATCAAAATGAAAATGTAACAGAAACATTAGTGAATTACATCGACATAGCAAATTTCCAACTTATCCCACCCCAATTCTAAAGCAGCATATAGACTGGGGCCAGATTAATCACTGTAATAAACCACCGATGGGACAGTTTTATTAACAATGATTTTGGCCCTCATCCGAGTTGAAGAATTCTTCCAGTCATTACCAGAAACATTTCAAATGGACTTTCAGAGAATGAAGCTTTCCTTGGAGTTGCTTAGAGTGTTCTTTGAGAATCAAGGGAATATTGTACTCCTATCTGTCATAAATTTCTTCCATCAGTGGGAGGCTAGATAAATTGCTAACGCTTGCATTTGTTTATTCACATTGCTTATAGGTGATGGCAGAGGTGATATTTGCAAAGATGACTTTGACAATGACAGTGTCCCAGATATTTATGATGTTTGTCCTGAAAACAACGCCATCAGTGAAACTGATTTCAGAAAGTTCCAAATGGTCCCCCTGGACCCCAAGGGAACAGCTCAGATTGATCCTAACTGGGTTATTCGCCACCAAGGCAAGGAACTGGTGCAGACTGCCAACTCTGATCCTGGAATAGCCGTAGGTGAGTATCAGATGTCAGCCATCATCTTTGGAAAAGTGACCAGTGATCTGGTAATAAGGAGGAAAAAAAAAAAAAGTAGATAAACATACCTTTTTGGAAGCTTTGGAGTGACACATGGGGACAGTGGATATGCCCAAATTAAAAACAGCTCAGTGCCGCTTGCCTTTGACCATACATCTCATCATTGACTGTAATAAACATAAAATACCTAGTTGACGAACTTGATATAATACCTGCTGTCTTCAATGACCCTTGTAAACAATTTTTCTCTCTCCAGAAGCTTGGAATAGGAATAGGCAGGTAAGTGTAATTTCTTCCTCTCCTACTGGAAAAGGAACTGAAAAAGAGAGTTTACAATTCCTGGCAAAACTCTTGATAGAGCTGGGACTCTTGGTTGCGGGCAGCCAGGCTCCGCATTATAACTTGATGGTTTGTCTCTTTTGTCCTCTCTCAGGCTATGATGAGTTCAGCTCTGTTGACTTCAGTGGGACATTCTATGTTAACACAGACCGTGATGATGACTATGCTGGCTTTGTGTTTGGCTACCAGTCCAGCAGTCGGTTTTATGTTCTGATGTGGAAGCAGGTCACTCAGACCTACTGGGAGGACAAACCCACCAGGGCTTATGGCTATTCTGGTGTGTCGCTCAAAGTAGTGAATTCAACAACTGGTACCGGTGAACACTTGAGAAATGCTCTCTGGCACACAGGAAACACCCCTGGACAGGTGAGAGATTTAAATTTTCAAGTCAACTGTGCATGACTAATATTTTGAAAATAAAAGAATTTCCTTCCACACCTCAATTTTTTGCAGACCTTTATCAGCTTTTCTTCAATTCCTTTATTACTAATGTCAATAATAACAGTTGCACTGTGTTTCAAAGAAAACATTACAAGTATAAAAAATTATGAATGGAAAATAGGACGTGTACAAAAGGGAAGGTGTGGTGTGGTCCAAAGTAAAAGGAGTGAGAAGTCTCAGTTATCCATAAATTCTTTATGACCTCTGTGTTGGCACTTGCTTCTTCAGCATTCCAGCTTGTTTGAATTATATATGGTTTAGAGTTCAGTAACTAGTGACAGCCAAAGAGAAAAGAAATGAAAACAAAGAAAAACTGCTGTTGTTCCAAATAGGGCTGAGCCAAAGAAGAAACTTGTGCTTTTTGGAAATGAAGTCATTGGGGCTTCACACGTGGATAGGAATTTCACACTTCAGAGCTCCGTGCAAGAATAAGACCTTGACTGATTTCTAGGAGCAGGCCACAGGCAGTAACATCCCTCTGCTTTGGTGGAGGCACTCGTACAGATAGGGAATGTAGCATTGACTCTGGTAATGTGGGGGTGTGTGTGCAAACAGGGGCAGAACTTCCTAAGGGGAGTCAGGTTCCATGTTGTAATGGTCTTCAGTGACTCCAGCCATGAAATTACAGATGAGTAACTGACCTAATAGAGGAATAGGAATATTCATTACACTCACTTTATAAAAGAGGTCAGCTGTTGATACCGTCAAATGTTAAATACTATTTTCAGTTTCATGCTCTGCAGCAAATAAGCTTTGGTTGCATGTACAGTTACTACAGGGGATGTAGAGTTGCTGGAGCACAGTCTGTTTCTGATAAAGCGTTTGTATTCCTACTGTAGGTGCGTACTTTGTGGCATGATCCCAAGAACATTGGCTGGAAAGATTATACTGCTTACAGGTGGCATTTGATTCATAGGCCTAAAACGGGATTAATAAAGTAAGAAATGTTTCTGCATCTCTATATTTTCTTGTAGCAAAGCTTTTATCTCTGATATAAGAGCTATGTTATCGGTTTATTTGTTCTGATAATGATGATACTTGTGTGATAGTTCCAATATTGTGGGGGCATTTTATTATCTTTAGAGTAAATTATTTTCCTTTTCAAATGTATTTAATTTATTCTGGATCGTTCAACATTTACATCAGATAAATAGTCTTAAATGAAAGAAAATTAAATTTGTTCTCAATAGCATTTCATGAAAGGACAAAAAATTCTGGAGCAAAACTCAAAGCAAGATTAGAACACGAGATTCTTCCACAGTCTCTGGAATCTGAATGAATGACATTAATTAGAAACATCAGAATTGCCACAGGGAAGTAGGCCAACGGCTTGTCTACTTCTTCATCCTGTCTCCCATCGTGGTTTATACAAGATACTGCAGAAGCAGCCATGAGTACATGTAATGCACACAATGAGGAGCTATGCCATATGACTTTCCTTGGAGTCCAGCTGTTTATCTGATGTTCTAAAGAACGAGCATTAACTGCCCATGTCCATTTTACCTTCCACTAACTACTGTAACTGTAGAAGACATTTTTTCATGGGTCAGATTTTGACCTTACCCTTAAAGTCTTGTTTGTGCTTATGAGCAGGGAAGTTTCAGTTGGCTGTGAAAGACATAGGGTAGACAAATTGGGATAGACTAAATTATCTGTTTCTTGGAAAGAGAAGTTTCTTTTTGCCTCAAGATACTGCAGTACAAAGCAATAACCGATAGGGGTTTAAAGGAAACTTGAGTTTTTCATCCGTGTTGCTGTTACCTGTATCTTCCTTTGCAGAATTTACTTAGTGTCAGGCAAAGCATGTTTTAACTGGTACCCCATTAGATTAATCTAGCATGACAAATTCTGTGGTCCAGGACATTAAATCCCTTAATTCTTTAGGGTGTTTTTATAGAAAATAAATAAATAAAATCAACTATTTCACTAATATATTCATGAAACCATTTTATTTGTAGAGAAATAGCAATTTAATATTAACAAGAATAGATCAGTGTTGTTTGGGGTTGTTTTTTTTTTTGTGGAATCAATAATCTTTTTTTAAATCTTCCCATTGTTTTGGGTTTTTGAAATTTTGACAATTATGTTAAGTAGGGTTAAGTGAACATGAAAACTTCTCATTCTTTTTGCTGTTCTTTTTACTGTCCATTAAATAATGTTTTCAGGGAGCAGTTTCATACTATTCTCTATACACCTTTCAGAAAACAAAACACTTCAAGGCAGAGCAAGTGCTGGACATGCCTTTCTGCCTAAGGAGAAATCTGCCCATAACACTTGAGTTATAGGAAGTTGCTCAAAGGTATTCATGTGAAGCCATCCTGCTTTCTAGAACTACTTTATTGTCAGCTGAAGTAGGATAATAATCCTTTTCTCCAGAGACTATTTTAATGAACCTACTATAGAGCCACTTCTCTTTTGACCCAAAGGCTGAGATCCTAAGAATCTTGGCTGTCTCATGGTCTCTCATGAGAAGTGGAGAATCCTAAGTTCAAGGAACTGCTGTCTATCTGATAGAGATGGAAAATGAAGAGTCATCTTTAGAGGTCTTTAGGCTGGACGCCTGAAATACTACCAAAAAAACACGAACAACCCAACAAAAAACACCACCAAAAAAAAAGACCGTAAAAAAAACCCCAAACCCACCCCAAGTTCTCCCTGTTTTATAATTTATTATTAGTCTAGCTGTGTCTGAATCCTTCCATCTTTCATTAAGGTCTTAAAATGTCTGAAACTTAGATTATGTCTCCAATTAAAGGTGTTTTGGTTTTTTTTTTTTTTTTTTAATTTAAAAGTTCTTCCAATTTCTGATGTTGGCCCTTGCACCTAAAGATAAATAAATCAGCTGTTCACATAGCTGTAAAGACGACTTTGCAAAATGATGTGACAAGGTCTCGTGCTAACCTCTGAGTTCACAGGGACAAGGGCTTATCAATGCATGCTAGTACATCACATAGTTCATTCCAGGAGACATGACTGTTCTAAATAAAGAGTCAGGAAATCTGTTGCAGATGTTTTGCATAAAATTACTTATGGAACAGTTCCACTGCTTCTGACTAATGTGTTATGGCTGCTGGCCAGGTGGGTGTGAGATAGAGATGAGAAGCAAACCTTACAATGAAGTTGGGTTGTCTAGTGTCTATTTTATTAAAAATAATTCTGTTTCAGTTCCCAAGAACTTTTACCAGCCCTTAGCACTGGACATTGCATTATCCTCCTTGTCTAATTTAAATTATATTCTTCTTTACAGAGTTTTAGTGTATGAAGGGAAACAAGTCATGGTGGATTCTGGACCAATCTATGACACAACCTTTGCTGGTGGACGATTAGGTCTTTTTGTCTTTTCTCAAGAGATGGTTTATTTCTCTGACCTCAAATATGAATGCAGAGGTTAGTTAAAGAAAATGCCTGGAAAATGCTTAAGCATTTTATAACCTGTGAAGCAAGCACAAAATGTGGAAATTAAAAGTATCCTCTAGTTATGGAAAGCCATCTGTAATATAGTGTGGAGTAAACCTTGATTTTTGAAATACCATGCATGCCCTTTGCCCCTACAGAAATCTCAATTTGAATAACAAAACCCAGATGTTTAATACTACCCACCTGGAAAAAATCAGGTCTAAATATCCGAGTGAGATACATGCTTAGAATTCTGTCTGCACATCCGCTTTCCTTTGCAGGCTATTTCAGTGTCTCCTGTGGGCAGAGAGCTATTTCTGATCATGTCTCTTTCTGGAGACATGAAGGAGATGGCAGATATTTTTAACAAGCATGTCTGTCTATAGTGCCTTATCCAAAATGTTTTAAAATACAGAAAATGCTTGCCTGTGTTTTCTCATATATAACTTTTTATATACACTTTGACAGATAGGTGCACATACACATATGTGTGTCTCTGTCTATGTAGCAAGATACCAATTTATATAAAAATGTCCTTATATTGGTAGGAAGATGCAAAACAGGAAACATTGTGCTGCATCCTTATACTGTATCATGATGGAGCTCTCTTCTTGTGTGGTTGACTTCCTAACCCAATAAAACAACCACAATTAATATCTTTGTTCCCATTTCTTTCAGATGCTTGAGCAATGGTTGCTGCATTACCAGCAAAGTACTGTAGATGTTATGCAACCTGGACACCTCAGTACATCCTGGTACTCCCAGTTTCTATTTTTGTGTACTTCTTGTCCTCTGTCCTCGTGCTCCACTCATCTGGTACTTCCCTGCTGCTAGGAGTGCCTCAGCCATCCCTCCACCCAAGTGCCTTCTCCCAGCCAGGACTTAAACGTGAGCGTCTGACCCACCACCGAAGCAAAAGCAGATTGATACATTAGAACACTTTTTTACAGTGAAAACTTAGCAGAACACATTTGTTTGTTTATTTGTCTCTTTTAAGGAATGACGTTTACATATAAAAATGTAATTACTTAATGTATTTATATATATATATGGAGAAAAAGAGAGGGTTGATGATTATCAGTCATTGTCTTTAAGTGAGGAAAAATGTGTTTGAATAACTTTTTAGTTGTATGGTTGACACTTCCTTGCTGTAATCAGGGCTGGACTTCAGTAACATGAAGCCTCTGGGTCTAATTTTAGCAAAGTAATGGAGGGCAACACCAACAATATCTATAATACCAATGAAAATGCCTTTGGATAATAAAGGTCAATTATGAATATATCGGGATCAAAAAGATGTTCTTTAGCTGATGAGGATGCTCTTAATAACACCCATTAAAATTGCAGTTGGTAGAAATGTCAAATTTGCAACCTAAAACATTGTCTACTAGAGACTTAATTCAGGCCAAGCATTATTGAACTAGAAACTCAGATATGAAAAGGAAGAGTGATTCATTTAAAAATCTAGAGCTATCACTTTAAAAAAAAATTTCTAGTTGTTCCCTATCCATCATATTTTGCATTCCTTTGTAATAAAGAATATACTACGATCGTGTGGAGCAAAATGAACCTGAACCACTTTCCCACCTCTGCTGCAAAAAGCACTTTGACATCCTGAATCCTGATGTGGGTTTTTGAAAAGGTGGCAACGCCACTATTACTTAATTTGGTAACATATTAATTAAAGGTTCCATTTATAAATATTTTGTTAGTATTTATTATGATTATCACACCGAGCTACCTTCTCTGATAATTTATTTTAAAGCATGTCATATAACACATCAGTAATACATTCATAAACAATGATATTTGAAAACTATTTTTAAAAGCGTATCACAATATTTAGATATTGACAAAGCATAGTCTCCACTTAAGTATAGTTTCATGGGTTATATTAATGTATGCTTTAAAGTTAAATGAATAATAATAAGGAATTTATAAATGGAACCTTAATATATACCCAGTTACCTTAATTATAGTATTTTGTATTGTTACCTATGTCTGCTGTATATAGAACTTCATAAATAATGCTGAAGGGATACCAGTGTTTATTCTAACCAGATACAACAGTTACTCAGATATACAATAGTATAAACATGTTTAATATTTTGTTTTGTTTAAGTCGTATGAGCTTTGTTCACAAAAAGAACCAATTTTATTCATAGATGGGTTTACTAATGGAGAAATACAGTACCTCTGCCGCCTTACAGGGCATGGTGAGCTAGACGTTGAATCAACTTTTTCTCCCTTGTTGCTATATTCATTAGAAAGGAATCCACAGTTGCTGGCTTTATTGCACATTTTATAGTGTTCATATTATCAAATCTTTTTTTGTTTTTGTTTCAATTTTGGTTTGTTGCTGATTTTTTATTTTGTTTTCTTTTTTTCCAAATCCTCTTTATGAGGTTTTTAAATGTTTCAGTTTCTTACTTTTGGTGTTTCAATTTGTATCCCCAAGTCCCAAGCAGAAGGGAGGGTGACTTCATTAAATGTAATGACTGTAATGGCTGTGTAGGTTTTTTGTTTTCTCAGAGAGAGACATCAGTGTGGGGGTGAAGATGTTTATATTTGGACTGTATCATAATTTTCCTATTCTATGTAAATTATTTATGATGTTTTTTTAATTACTTTTTCATTTTTTTCCTTGCAAGTGTGTGTGTGTGTGAGAGAGAGTGAGATCAATGAAATTTTGTTTTGCCAAAGATTGTAAATAATTATTTATTTGTTTACATGGACGGAGCTTTATCATTTAACGTCCTGATTCATTTAGTCAGATCCTCATTTATATACATATATATATATTTTAAGAAATTAATGATAGGAAATAAATTGTAAAAAGGTTTTATAAACAAAATTCTCTTTACCTTTTTTATAGTTAAAATGTTTCTTTAAAGAAAGCATTCCATACCCTGAAGCCCTCAGTTAAATAAGCCTCTTGCCTTGTTAAAAAGCAGGTCTTTTTGAGCAAACCAGCAAATCTGTTTCTTGGTCACTAATCATTGACTGTCTCCTAAGGTTGTAAACAGCATGTTTCCTAGTCTCTCTGACAAGATATGATTCCCCATGAAGTCTTTATCTGGCAAGCTATCCCAAGTTTTATTTATGGCATTGTGACTGAGAAATTGTGGTCCTGCTGCTCTTTTTATTTTTAGCTGGACTGGTACACACATTCTCTGTATTGTGTCTTGGCCTATGTGTTTGAACAAATATATGAACCTATTCTGCTGCTGCTTCTGCTGTAAGTCCCATTTGAGTCATTGGAATTCATTGGTGCGAGTGAGGATTGCCTTCCTGCTGGAAAAATTCAGCAACAAGTGAAATGTCACTAGCCAAATGGAATAAAATACAAGAAAAAAATCTTAGCATGATAGATCATTGCCATGACCATTATTAACTCCTCTCACTGAGGGGAATTTGAATTGGCTTAAGAAAAGTAAGAGTACCTAACATGCCAAAATGCCAATTTTAAAGTGTGAACTCAAGTTATATTCTCTTATCTCTCTCTAGATGTCCTAACTATTCACTTTTGTGACATGACAAATATCCCAGCTACTTGCTTTCCTTGGCTTTTGGTTCCAATGGGAGTACTCAGAGCATTACACAAGAAAGCCATATAGTCTTCAGCACAATATTTTGATGAGTCCATTAAATTGATGCAACTGTTCAGGATTGTTGAGATCTGGGTTCCTGACATTGTTTAGGTAATAACATGATCAAGATCTTGTACTCTGTGTTCTCAATAGTCCCATTTAAATTTCTGGAATGGATCGCCAAGAGACTTTTGAGCATGAGCACTTAGTAATGAGCACTTATAAGCATATAACTTAGTAATGATTTGAAGGAAAAAAAATCCCTTTGTGGCAACCAAGCAAAACCCCACAAAACACACCCAGGGAAAGAAAATGATGGGAGGAATGTGAAACCGTAACAGTGGCACTTCAGTACAAGTACAGGGTCTCTGAGAAAAACAGAGGGAAGGACCAAAAAAGCAAATATACTGTGAATGATCAGGTTTACATGAAGCAGTGACATTTCTGACCTTTGTCCATTGGTCTAACTACAGACTTTTGAATATTCAGGAATATTTGGTTAATTTGGGAAAAATACATATTTTAAAAAATTGTGGCCTCTGCACTTCTGGTTCCCAGAAAGATATGGGCACAGAAGAAGGTGACCTGATCCCTGCAGAGAAGAACGGACACTGATTGTGCCAGTGGCACCTGGGTGATGCTAGGAAAATTTTTTTCATTTCCCTGAGCATCAGGTTCTCATCTACTACAAGTCAATGACAAATTTCCTCCCTTTTAAAATCCTTTTGCTAAGTTTTCTGTATCTTACTGTTACTGGGACAGCCAATAAAACGGGAAATACTGAAATCCTGAAATTAAGCTTTGATGAGGTTTCTTGACCGCTTTTAAAACATGAGTTGTTCAGATTATCTTTGTATAAGCCTCTGAATTCTGAAAATCTAAGCTGAACTCCCAGCATTTAAGGATTTTTTCCATTATAAGAGTAACACATATACTCTGGTTTCTTCCAGAAAGAGGGGGTGGAATATCCACTCAAGTTCATACCTGTGATTTCACACATCGGGCAGCCCAAATATTAGCATCATGAATGCTAACATCTGTGTCTACTCATTGGTAGCTACACAAGGGGGGCAGAAGCTGAACAGACTGTCACAATCAGTGGTCCAAGTCGTCATCTGGGTCAGCTCAGTGGGAGTTTTGCTGTGGACTTGAGTGATATCTGGATGAGATTCAGGGTTCGGCTTGTGCTGCAAACCGCCATAGAGGAAGAGCTCTAATGCTCACATGGGAACATCTGCTCTCTAAAGCCATTTGAAAAATAAATAACCGTGTAATAACTTGGCACAGTCTTGTTCCCAGTATGGGGACCACCCTTGTAGATCAGGAAGGGGGATTTTGAAGCAAAAGAAACCTGGGATTGATTAAACCAAGGGTCCTTCTGATCCATTATCCTCCTTCTTGAAAGCTGCCAGTACCAGATGCACCAGAGGAAGGTGTAAAATCTTTATCATTAAAGATCATACATTATCATGCTTAGTAGAGAAATCATTCCTAGCCCCATGCAGTTAATGGGTGGTTCCTGCTTTCATTCCTGCATGGCTTATTTTGCACTAATATAACTGTAAATATTCTTGTTATTCATACAAATATCTCAAGTTTTAATCCTACTTCATGACCTATTGAGAGTTCTTGAGGTTAATTGTACATAAATTCCCCCTCCCCCCTCCCCGCCCCGTTTCAGGTCTGTTACTGTTTAATTTCATTGACAGGCTTTATTTCTCACAGACTTTGTGAAGGAGTGAATAGTATATATTTCATCGTAAAACTGCATGTTAGAAAAAATTTTACTGCTTTACTTTTACTGCCTGTGTGCATGTGTCTGTAATGGGATCAGGTAGTACATCAAAGGCAGTAGAATTTCCTCTGCTTGCTGAAAAGATTGGCAGTCGTGTTGCAATTCTGTTCAGGCACAGGATGCTACACACACACAAGATCTACATTTTACGAAGAATGGGTGTCATCTGTGCTTGCCTTGTTCCTGATGCTTTCCCTAGCCATCTGCTACTGGCCACAGGTGGAATAAAGCAAAATGAGCGGATAGATTTTTCACAACCTTTAATCCAGTCAATGATTATGCGTTCATCTTGATATTTGTGGAGCTAGATGTGAACATGTTTGGTGTTGTTTCTTTAGAAGAAAGTGAATTTCTTTGCAGGTGGCTGCTGAGCCTAGACTCTTTACAACAGTGGTCTCTGGATGCTGGAGGCATGCGTTGCAAATCACACTTCAAATCTTCCAACAGCTGTTAATAAGGTAACTTGGAAATTGTTTTTAGTCATTGAGATTACATAGTCATTCAGTAACTTTTAGGAGATATAGTCTTCACACTCCCTTTGTGAGCTGATTTCCTCTCTTTAAATCATGCTGACACAAAAGAAAACAAGGGAGAGGGTGGAAAGCTGCAGGCACTGTCAGCTGCTGCAGTGGATAATTTTTGACCAACGCCTTTTTAAATATGTGAAGAAAATGAAACCCAGAGTTTTTAGTTTCATGCGAAGCAGGTTTGTCTCGGATAGTCTTCTGATTGATTATTCAATCCAGTTTTCTTCCTGAAGTCACTGCTGCTGCCTCCTTGAAAGTAGCAACAACTTTCAATAGAAACTTTAGGGAAGTATCGGCCTACCATAAGTAGACAATGATTCAAGATATGGCAAAACCAATATCTTGACTTGCTTTAACAGATATTCAGGAGCAATGACTACCAATTGTTAAGACATTTCTTGCTGGTGAGGCTTGAGGTCTTTAGAGTTAGATAGTCAAGCCCAAGAAATTAATCTGTCCTGATTTCTGAAGATTCAGCTGCAGTGTTTCTGCTCTAGGATTTTGCAGTCAGAATTAAAGGACCACCCAGCTGGGCATGGATGTAATCCATTGGGTTTAACTATATGCAATAGCTCAGCCTTGATGCTGAGGAAGTGGGGACAATGTCTAGAGCTCAAAACCGTGACTTGTGGAACATCACTAGCTTTGTTACAAACATATTGGCAATCACTGCTCTAGACAACAGCACTTCTTCATTTAGAGAGAGAGATTCCAATGTTTATAAAGGAGGAGAAGGGAGAAAACATTTTTAAATGCTCAAGTTAAGATTTTACAGATAAATTGAGTATCCATAGGCAGTAAAATGACAAGACACGACTTTTTTGGCATTTTTTTTTCTTCTTAGAAATCCTACTTTTAATTAAGTGCAGAAAAAATAATAAAGTCTCCTTCTGCATTCAGTTTTTTCATTAATATGTCAATAAAAGGCTCCCACTGTTTGAGAAGAAGGCACCCTCTATTGTACACAGAGAGTACAATGCTTCCATAAGATTTAATTCCTTGCTTTCAGTTGAAAACTTTATAGTTTTTTTGGTTTCTTCATCAATATTAAAGTGATGAAATATAAGAAATTACTCTCTTGGATCATCTTACATGTTGTCTGCATTGAAGACAGGTGTCCAGAGCTTGAAATAGACCTTAAATCAGTATTATTCATTAAATGGAAAGAAATTAAGCTATTCATGGTTATAGACAGGAAGACTGCTCAACTCTGAATAGGAACTCTATCTTCTGTCACTGGACAATCAAGAAACTTACCATTCTTCATGCCTAGCATCGGCCTTCCCTGTGGTGTGAGAAAATAATATTCTCCCTTTCTTAAATATGAAGGAGAGGGAAGCTATGGTTAAACAGAAGTGAAGCAGAGGTCAATGTCTTTATCACAAGATCTTCCATTTCAAAACAAACAGGAACAAGTCATTGTGACAACAATGAACACACCAGCTCCTGTTATTTCCTGTTCAGATTTTCATCTAGCAATGAACTAATGTCTCTTTAAGAGAAACGAAGACAAGATAATCACAAAAATTGTCTTATTTGAGTGCTTCCATATTCCCTTTTTTACAAGGTTGGATTATTCATCCAACCATGGAGCACTATGCTGGAGAGAGATATTGAATGAACACTCTTCTGCTAACTTGTTAGATTTGGCAAGTTGAGACCTATACAGTGGAAGGCCCAGACTTTCAAACATATCTCCAGTTTAGAGTACAGAAAAGTGGTTCAGAGCTAATGGCTACTTTAACAAATGACCGAAGCATTTGATGTATTATCTCAGTTTATTAGTAAGGCAAATAACTTTTCTGGAATATTTTCAAAAGGGGAGGAAATATTTACTGTATTACATTTGAAAACGAGTGGATAATATCCACTTTTCTGCAGTGATTGAAGGGTCTTCCATGTAAAATCTTTCAGCTTTTAGGTTTGTTTCTTTTGTTCCACTTCCATCTTTGGTAACTTTCTGTGAATAAAAATGAGAAACTGATTTTTGTTATTAGCAATCATTCTTAACTATGTGGAAGACCTGCTGCCTTGTTAAGTTTTTACTGAAATCTTGGAAAGTTCTAGCCAGAATCATTTCTCTCTTCTTCAGAGAGAAAAAACTATTCTACTCCAGTGGGCCTTGACTTTCTGTTGGTGAGAGAAACAGTACAACTGAGTTACTGAAAGCAGCAGTTGGCACCCGTGACAAGATTCCACTTGACCCAATGCAACAACCAAAGAAATAGCCAAGGTAAGAAATGCTGTATGCAGCTATGTCTGTGGCCAGTCCCCTACAGAGCAGAGGAGGAAAATGTGCTAAGCCCACAGAGAGTTACTTCAAACATTGAGGCCTGCAAATCGGTTCCATGGCTGCTCTGTTGCCTGTACTTAAAATACTTTCCCCTGTCCTCATGCCAATGCAGTCTAGTTCCAAATTTAACACCTGAATGCTGTGCTTAAGATTTTTTTTTTTCTTAATGATGCATATAGACTAAACCTAAATAGTTTTACTTGCTTATTTCTGGAATATTCAGGCCGGCGTTGTTTTTGTCTTNTTTCTCCCTTGTTGCTATATTCATTAGAAAGGAATCCACAGTTGCTGGCTTTATTGCACATTTTATAGTGTTCATATTATCAAATCTTTTTTTGTTTTTGTTTCAATTTTGGTTTGTTGCTGATTTTTTATTTTGTTTTCTTTTTTTCCAAATCCTCTTTATGAGGTTTTTAAATGTTTCATTTTCTTACTTTTGGTGTTTCAATTTGTATCCCCAAGTCCCAAGCAGAAGGGAGGGTGACTTCATTAAATGTAATGACTGTAATGGCTGTGTAGGTTTTTTGTTTTCTCAGAGAGAGACATCAGTGTGGGGGTGAAGATGTTTATATTTGGACTGTATCATAATTTTCCTATTCTATGTAAATTATTTATGATGTTTTTTTAATTACTTTTTCATTTTTTTCCTTGCAAGTGTGTGTGTGTGTGAGAGAGAGTGAGATCAATGAAATTTTGTTTTGCCAAAGATTGTAAATAATTATTTATTTGTTTACATGGACGGAGCTTTATCATTTAACGTCCTGATTCATTTAGTCAGATCCTCATTTATATACATATATATATATTTTAAGAAATTAATGATAGGAAATAAATTGTAAAAAGGTTTTATAAACAAAATTCTCTTTACCTTTTTTATAGTTAAAATGTTTCTTTAAAGAAAGCATTCCATACCCTGAAGCCCTCAGTTAAATAAGCCTCTTGCCTTGTTAAAAAGCAGGTCTTTTTGAGCAAACCAGCAAATCTGTTTCTTGGTCACTAATCATTGACTGTCTCCTAAGGTTGTAAACAGCATGTTTCCTAGTCTCTCTGACAAGATATGATTCCCCATGAAGTCTTTATCTGGCAAGCTATCCCAAGTTTTATTTATGGCATTGTGACTGAGAAATTGTGGTCCTGCTGCTCTTTTTATTTTTAGCTGGACTGGTACACACATTCTCTGTATTGTGTCTTGGCCTATGTGTTTGAACAAATATATGAACCTATTCTGCTGCTGCTTCTGCTGTAAGTCCCATTTGAGTCATTGGAATTCATTGGTGCGAGTGAGGATTGCCTTCCTGCTGGAAAAATTCAGCAACAAGTGAAATGTCACTAGCCAAATGGAATAAAATACAAGAAAAAAATCTTAGCATGATAGATCATTGCCATGACCATTATTAACTCCTCTCAGTGAGGGGAATTTGAATTGGCTTAAGAAAAGTAAGAGTACCTAACATGCCAAAATGCCAATTTTAAAGTGTGAACTCAAGTTATATTCTCTTGTCTCTCTCTAGATGTCCTAACTATTCACTTTTGTGACATGACAAATATCCCAGCTACTTGCTTTCCTTGGCTTTTGGTTCCAATGGGAGTACTCAGAGCATTACACAAGAAAGCCATATAGTCTTCAGCACAATATTTTGATGAGTCCATTAAATTGATGCAACTGTTCAGGATTGTTGAGATCTGGGTTCCTGACATTGTTTAGGTAATAACATGATCAAGATCTTGTACTCTGTGTTCTCAATAGTCCCATTTAAATTTCTGGAATGGATCGCCAAGAGACTTTTGAGCATGAGCACTTAGTAATGAGCACTTATGAGCATATAACTTAGTAATGATTTGAAGGAAAAAAAATCCCTTTGTGGCAACCAAGCAAAACCCCACAAAACACACCCAGGGAAAGAAAATGATGGGAGGAATGTGAAACCGTAACAGTGGCACTTCAGTACAAGTACAGGGTCTCTGAGAAAAACAGAGGGAAGGACCAAAAAAGCAAATATACTGTGAATGATCAGGTTTACATGAAGCAGTGACATTTCTGACCTTTGTCCATTGGTCTAACTACAGACTTTTGAATATTCAGGAATATTTGGTTAATTTGGGAAAAATACATATTTTAAAAAATTGTGGCCTCTGCACTTCTGGTTCCCGGAAAGATATGGGCACAGAAGAAGGTGACCTGATCCCTGCAGAGAAGAACGGACACTGATTGTGCCAGTGGCACCTGGGTGATGCTAGGAAAATTTTTTTCATTTCCCTGAGCATCAGGTTCTCATCTACTACAAGTCAATGACAAATTTCCTCCCTTTTAAAATCCTTTTTCTAAGTTTTCTGTATCTTACTGTTACTGGGACAGCCAATAAAACGGGAAATACTGAAATCCTGAAATTAAGCTTTGATGAGGTTTCTTGACCGCTTTTAAAACATGAGTTGTTCAGATTATCTTTGTATAAGCCTCTGAATTCTGAAAATCTAAGCTGAACTCCCAGCATTTAAGGATTTTTTCCATTATAAGAGTAACACATATACTCTGGTTTCTTCCAGAAAGAGGGGGTGGAATATCCACTCAAGTTCATACCTGTGATTTCACACATCGGGCAGCCCAAATATTAGCATCATGAATGCTAACATCTGTGTCTACTCATTGGTAGCTACACAAGGGGGGCAGAAGCTGAACAGACTGTCACAATCAGTGGTCCAAGTCGTCATCTGGGTCAGCTCAGTGGGAGTTTTGCTGTGGACTTGAGTGATATCTGGATGAGATTCAGGGTTCGGCTTGTGCTGCAAACCGCCATAGAGGAAGAGCTCTAATGCTCACATGGGAACATCTGCTCTCTAAAGCCATTTGAAAAATAAATAACCGTGTAATAACTTGGCACAGTCTTGTTCCCAGTATGGGGACCACCCTTGTAGATCAGGAAGGGGGATTTTGAAGCAAAAGAAACCTGGGATTGATTAAACCAAGGGTCCTTCTGATCCATTATCCTGCTTCTTGAAAGCTGCCAGTACCAGATGCACCAGAGGAAGGTGTAAAATCTTTATCATTAAAGATCATACATTATCATGCTTAGTAGAGAAATCATTCCTAGCCCCATGCAGTTAATGGGTGGTTCCTGCTTTCATTCCTGCATGGCTTATTTTGCACTAATATAACTGTAAATATTCTTGTTATTCATACAAATATCTCAAGTTTTAATCCTACTTCATGACCTATTGAGAGTTCTTGAGGTTAATTGTACATAAATTCCCCCTCCCCCCTCCCCGCCCCGTTTCAGGTCTGTTACTGTTTAATTTCATTGACAGGCTTTATTTCTCACAGACTTTGTGAAGGAGTGAATAGTATATATTTCATCGTAAAACTGCATGTTAGAAAAAATTTTACTGCTTTACTTTTACTGCCTGTGTGCATGTGTCTGTAATGGGATCAGGTAGTACATCAAAGGCAGTAGAATTTCCTCTGCTTGCTGAAAAGATTGGCAGTCGTGTTGCAATTCTGTTCAGGCACAGGATGCTACACACACACAAGATCTACATTTTACGAAGAATGGGTGTCATCTGTGCTTGCCTTGTTCCTGATGCTTTCCCTAGCCATCTGCTACTGGCCACAGGTGGAATAAAGCAAAATGAGCGGATAGATTTTTCACAACCTTTAATCCAGTCAATGATTATGCGTTCATCTTGATATTTGTGGAGCTAGATGTGAACATGTTTGGTGTTGTTTCTTTAGAAGAAAGTGAATTTCTTTGCAGGTGGCTGCTGAGCCTAGACTCTTTACAACAGTGGTCTCTGGATGCTGGAGGCATGCGTTGCAAATCACACTTCAAATCTTCCAACAGCTGTTAATAAGGTAACTTGGAAATTGTTTTTAGTCATTGAGATTACATAGTCATTCAGTAACTTTTAGGAGATATAGTCTTCACACTCCCTTTGTGAGCTGATTTCCTCTCTTTAAATCATGCTGACACAAAAGAAAACAAGGGAGAGGGTGGAAAGCTGCAGGCACTGTCAGCTGCTGCAGTGGATAATTTTTGACCAACGCCTTTTTAAATATGTGAAGAAAATGAAACCCAGAGTTTTTAGTTTCATGCGAAGCAGGTTTGTCTCGGATAGTCTTCTGATTGATTATTCAATCCAGTTTTCTTCCTGAAGTCACTGCTGCTGCCTCCTTGAAAGTAGCAACAACTTTCAATAGAAACTTTAGGGAAGTATCGGCCTACCATAAGTAGACAATGATTCAAGATATGGCAAAACCAATATCTTGACTTGCTTTAACAGATATTCAGGAGCAATGACTACCAATTGTTAAGACATTTCTTGCTGGTGAGGCTTGAGGTCTTTAGAGTTAGATAGTCAAGCCCAAGAAATTAATCTGTCCTGATTTCTGAAGATTCAGCTGCAGTGTTTCTGCTCTAGGATTTTGCAGTCAGAATTAAAGGACCACCCAGCTGGGCATGGATGTAATCCATTGGGTTTAACTATATGCAATAGCTCAGCCTTGATGCTGAGGAAGTGGGGACAATGTCTAGAGCTCAAAACCGTGACTTGTGGAACATCACTAGCTTTGTTACAAACATATTGGCAATCACTGCTCTAGACAACAGCACTTCTTCATTTAGAGAGAGAGATTCCAATGTTTATAAAGGAGGAGAAGGGAGAAAACATTTTTAAATGCTCAAGTTAAGATTTTACAGATAAATTGAGTATCCATAGGCAGTAAAATGACAAGACACGACTTTTTTGGCATTTTTTTTTCTTCTTAGAAATCCTACTTTTAATTAAGTGCAGAAAAAATAATAAAGTCTCCTTCTGCATTCAGTTTTTTCATTAATATGTCAATAAAAGGCTCCCACTGTTTGAGAAGAAGGCACCCTCTATTGTACACAGAGAGTACAATGCTTCCATAAGATTTAATTCCTTGCTTTCAGTTGAAAACTTTATAGTTTTTTTGGTTTCTTCATCAATATTAAAGTGATGAAATATAAGAAATTACTCTCTTGGATCATCTTACATGTTGTCTGCATTGAAGACAGGTGTCCAGAGCTTGAAATAGACCTTAAATCAGTATTATTCATTAAATGGAAAGAAATTAAGCTATTCATGGTTATAGACAGGAAGACTGCTCAACTCTGAATAGGAACTCTATCTTCTGTCACTGGACAATCAAGAAACTTACCATTCTTCATGCCTAGCATCGGCCTTCCCTGTGGTGTGAGAAAATAATATTCTCCCTTTCTTAAATATGAAGGAGAGGGAAGCTATGGTTAAACAGAAGTGAAGCAGAGGTCAATGTCTTTATCACAAGATCTTCCATTTCAAAACAAACAGGAACAAGTCATTGTGACAACAATGAACACACCAGCTCCTGTTATTTCCTGTTCAGATTTTCATCTAGCAATGAACTAATGTCTCTTTAAGAGAAACGAAGACAAGATAATCACAAAAATTGTCTTATTTGAGTGCTTCCATATTCCCTTTTTTACAAGGTTGGATTATTCATCCAACCATGGAGCACTATGCTGGAGAGAGATATTGAATGAACACTCTTCTGCTAACTTGTTAGATTTGGCAAGTTGAGACCTATACAGTGGAAGGCCCAGACTTTCAAACATATCTCCAGTTTAGAGTACAGAAAAGTGGTTCAGAGCTAATGGCTACTTTAACAAATGACCGAAGCATTTGATGTATTATCTCAGTTTATTAGTAAGGCAAATAACTTTTCTGGAATATTTTCAAAAGGGGAGGAAATATTTACTGTATTACATTTGAAAACGAGTGGATAATATCCACTTTTCTGCAGTGATTGAAGGGTCTTCCATGTAAAATCTTTCAGCTTTTAGGTTTGTTTCTTTTGTTCCACTTCCATCTTTGGTAACTTTCTGTGAATAAAAATGAGAAACTGATTTTTGTTATTAGCAATCATTCTTAACTATGTGGAAGACCTGCTGCCTTGTTAAGTTTTTACTGAAATCTTGGAAAGTTCTAGCCAGAATCATTTCTCTCTTCTTCAGAGAGAAAAAACTATTCTACTCCAGTGGGCCTTGACTTTCTGTTGGTGAGAGAAACAGTACAACTGAGTTACTGAAAGCAGCAGTTGGCACCCGTGACAAGATTCCACTTGACCCAATGCAACAACCAAAGAAATAGCCAAGGTAAGAAATGCTGTATGCAGCTATGTCTGTGGCCAGTCCCCTACAGAGCAGAGGAGGAAAATGTGCTAAGCCCACAGAGAGTTACTTCAAACATTGAGGCCTGCAAATCGGTTCCATGGCTGCTCTGTTGCCTGTACTTAAAATACTTTCCCCTGTCCTCATGCCAATGCAGTCTAGTTCCAAATTTAACACCTGAATGCTGTGCTTAAGATTTTTTTTTTTCTTAATGATGCATATAGACTAAACCTAAATAGTTTTACTTGCTTATTTCTGGAATATTCAGGCCGGCGTTGTTTTTGTCTTCTATGAACTAGGATTTCATAACACTCCTGTATGTCACAGAGGATGAAATAATGACTACAATGCAAAGCATTGTGGTGTTTCAGCACCATGAAGAAATGTTGCTTTTGCCTCTTTGTTCCTGTCCAGGACTAATTCATAATGTGGTGGCTTCTGTTTCTCAAAAAGTGTACATTGTTTATCTCCATACTTTCTATGCCTGTATTGTTTCTCGCAACAGGCATGAAATATTGTGATTTAACTACGCAGGTGGTAAATCACAACCTATTTTATATCACCTGTTGCTTCATATCAGCTATTTAGGTTCTGCCCAATTCCTGAAACAGAGTGGAGCCACTGTATCTTTTACAGTACTTTCAGAAATAAAAGATTATTTGGAAAATACTGCGTTCATTTCCACAGCTTCAAAAGAAATTAATATTCAACTTGCACATATGGCCTTCTTATAAACAGAAAGTTTATTTTCCTATCAATTTTTGATTAAATATAAATATGAATTCTAACATTTTGACACTTCCAGATGGATATTGAAAAGATTTCCATACACTTTTGTGCCCTTTCCTGCAATATTCTAGAACATTTGTGACATAGAAAAGTGGCTTGGACGTCCTTCAGGCTGTGATGTCTAAATAATTCAAGATGCAGAACTGATGTTTCTCAAGATGAAAAATCTATTTTTGCAAGGAACTGTGCTTCATTATGAAGTGATTAATAAAGAAATGCAAGTATCTGACACACCTTCACTTCTTCTATGGCTCAGTCATTACTTTGTGTAGTCATATCCATGAGGGATGAACTAATGTTGACAATTTGCCTTATGAGGACTATTAGTTTTTCATACACTTGTTCATAATTTTGAGAAATATAGATCATCTTTTAGCAAAAAGCCTGACACTTCTTATGTTGCAAGTGTTTTACATTAGAACATGTAAGATAAAACTGTGGAAAGAGTTATTAATTCAAAAGGAAAAAATCTCAGAGCATTTAAATTTCCTGCTATATCCATATATTTGTATCTCATCTTGTGGGATTTTCACATGTGTTTATGCTCCGCACTGTGAATGTTCCTATTGCATGAGAAGTTCTTCCACTTCTCCTGGGGTTAAACCTATAGGAAACGTAGAAGAAAATCCCTCATTTTTTACTCACCAGAGCTCTCAGAAGTACACAGCAGTGCCAAGGTGGTGGGAGGCAGCCTCCTAACATCACAGATCAGCAGGTGCTGAAAAGGAAACTGGAGAAGGATGATGACAAAAAAGCTAATAGGCAAATCCCGACATCAAATAGCTGCTCCTGATGGGGGCTTTTAGGGGTTTCTAAATTTTCTTTAAATTAATTTTAAGATTAAATATTAATTTCCTGAAGTGTATCAAGCCAAAGGGATTTTTGTTTAAACTTGTCTAATAAGAAGCTGTATATGCCAAATGTATTTGTCACCTGATCTATCTAAGGTTTGTTTGTTCTTGCATCAATGATACTTCATGTTGCTATTGGTAAAACTTCAGGAAGTACATTGCAAAAAACATCCTACTTATTTTTACAATGAATGGAACATATTTTGTATACTATAAATAGAATTTTTTAATTGTCAAAGAGAGGGTTTTTTTATTTTTTCAGAAAGAGATAGGGAGTTTTATGAGTGCCAGAGCAGCTGCCATGGGAGGAAGGGAAAATTTAACCCTTGAGATTAATATAGGGTTTCTGTTGATTACTGGGTCAAGGATATTAATTTTGTTCACCTTGGATAAGGCACAAAGCCTTTGTGCCTATATCCATTTTTACATACACTTGCATATAGCAAACCTGTATATAGACATAGAAAAAGTAAGTGCTCATGCACAGGTGCTTGTATGCAAATCACAACGAAAAGTGAACCTCTTTCACAATTCTTGTTATTAAAAGCATAGCTGGTGATTCAAAATAAGATTATTGGCTCAGTGGCAAATGGAGATATATTGTGATGATTTGTACTACAAAGGGACCTCCTCCTTTTTTAAAGTAGCTGTGCCAATATCACTTTACTGAAGCTATTGGAAAACCAGCAGAAAACTTTCAGATGGAGACATGTAATGTACCAGATGGGGTATGTTACAGGAATGAACGTGGGGAAAGCAGCAGCAATAAAATTGCACAAAATTTTATAGGGACTTGCAAACTGCACAAAAGAGGTGGGCAAGGGACAAAAAAATACTATGCTCAAAGTCATAAACAGTGCTTGCAGAAATGTAGGATCTAGTCTGCAGAGATCATCAGTCAGTATCTGAACCACCTAAGACGCCTAGCAGGATCCCCTGGGGAACTGCTGTGTGGTGTGCGTCAGAAGCCAGCTGCTAGTCTTTGTTGCTTTGTATTTTTTATTAATAGATTATAAAACCAGAGAGCCAAGTTTTTGCTTCACTTGTGCAAAGGCAGACTGAAGAATTAGGCATGTGCATAAAATACAAAAGTTATGTTCCACAGAGTGAGCTTACAGAGGTGGCATTTTTCACATACATACTTTTTGTTTGGGAGATATTTCGCTTTTCTGTTTTCTTCATCCTTTCAGAACAGAATGAAGGCCACTAGACTCATATTCATATTTAAGAAAAACTGAGACATCTTCAAGATGGAAACAGGAATGATTTGAGATTGTTAATGGTGAGCTGAGGGTAACTGTTAAATCATATTTCCCAAAGGAATACTGGTCATAAAGGATTGGCCATTTGATCTGTGTATCACTATGTCCTATTTGCAGCTATGGCTGTAAGAAGTGCTCTATCTCCAGATGTGTGAGTCAAATTATATTCTGGTAAATAAATGGGAAAAAAAACCCTAAATCATAAATGGGATTTAATTATCTGAGATGTAGTTATCTATACCTGACCTCATTCTTTATATTTCCTTTTGAGTTAGTGAAGAAAACCAGTCTTTCCTAGAACAAAGTTTTTATTTTAATATAGGCGTATGTAATAGGGAAAATAAATCTGAAAAGCTCAAATCCAGGCCAAAAAAAAGGTATGCACTTACAAAAATATTCTTTAGGATGCAGAAGAAAACCATACCTCCTGATGTGCCCCACTCACAAGTGACTATAATACTATGAATATTCTATATTTTTCTGGTATTTTCTTGTAGTGAGATGCACTCTTAAGGGAGTATAGAAAAATCATTCCATATAGGTTTTGTAAGGTGCATTTAATATTATCAAGGCAAATAGAGAAAGTTTTTGTTTCTGACTATGCTGATTCAGATGGATTCATTACCTGTGTTCACTCAACTGACTTCATCCCACTTGACTTTTGTTTTGCTCACACCTCTGCACTGAGGCATTTGAATAGAATGACTTATTAATGACTTATTTCTGAGCTTAAGCAAAAAGACTCTGACCAGACAGAAGGACCCAAATGGCTGTGATTCTGGATTTTGGTAGCTGCATTCACTTGACATTTCAAATTCTAGAGATAGTAACAATATTGGGATAGATATAAACCATCTCATAACAATTTAGGAATATTGCTGTGAATTATAAACCTTTGCTGGTATATAAAATCTCATCACTAAACCAAAAATCAGTTCTGAGCAACTGGTCCTGTAGGCTTTACTTGGAGCAGGAGGGTTGGGCTAGACAATTTCCAGAAGGACCCTCCCAACCCAACCACTCTGTGAGTCTTTATAAAAGAGGATGAAAAATAAAAAGAGCTCTTACACAGCTTGCTAGAAACACCAGATTCTGTAAATAAGTTGGGATTTCAATGGTGAACATAAATCTGATCTCAAAAAAAAGGAGCAGTGCAGTGAGTGAAGGCTGTACAGCTGCCTTATATTTAACCTATATTTAATACCACATGCAGGACAGCAAATTGCACAGATCCTGAAGGAAGACAGAGTCCTGACTACTCTATAAGAGAGATGAAGGAAGTCAGTGTAGTTCTACTTAGACCAGCAGATGTCTAGAGCTGGCACTGGGTTTAACTATTATCAGAACTTCCTGATTAGTCCCAAGATACCTCCTCTGAATCAGAAAATCAGACAATTGTGGAACACAATGATAGTGCTTCTTCTCAAGGGCTTTCACTTCGTTATTATTCTGACTGAAAAACATTTCCTTTCACTGTACCCTAAATATGAAAAATATAAAATATATTAAAAAAAAAAAAGAACAGTCAAAAGAAGTAAATTGGTAAGGATATACAACACAATTTGTACCTTCTAGACCGATTTTACAATGAAAAACCAACTGTAGGCTTTTTACTAATCCTGCTTTCTTAGATGAAGTAGTCTGGCATGATCATCATCTGCTAATAAAGCATCAACAGAACTTTTAAGCTCATTGGTTAGTTTTAATCAATTTGACAGAGCTGAATTTGTCAGACATTTCAAAGATTATTAAGTACATATGATTTTTGCACAGATAGGATTGACCAAGATTTACACTCCATGTGGATTCTCTTTTTACTCTTAGGTCATAGAAAGACTGAAATCTTTTCTCATAATTAGGGGATCTCTAATCTCTTTCTCTTTGATGTCTAACAAGGGTAAAGCTCACAAGGCAACGTTCGTGTAATGCAGTGAAAAATCAGCTGAGACATAAATGCACTGGAGGCCAGTCACTAGTTCCAGTTCCCGTGGAGTTGTGTCTCTGGAGGTACTGGGAGACCCCTCATATTCACAAGAATTTGAGACAAACAAACAAACAAAACCTACTCTTTGTTGTGATTTCTTCGGTCTATATTAATACTGAAATCCCTAGCAAGCTTCAGGGATTACTTGCTAGGTGTTGCACAAACACATTTTAAGATCCTGGAAAATCTGTTAAATGGTCAAGATAGACTAAAAATACATGTGTGCATGTGTGGAAGTCATGAGTGGAGGGAAGGGTAGGTGGAGGGTGTTTCCCCAGATTTCCACAAAAGGTCAGTGAGAACAAAAGCATAATTTCCCAAATGTCACTTTTTGTTCTTTCTCATTAACATCTCATGTGAAGTCTTAGGCAGAATTTTCAAAGGCAAGAGGACTGAGTTTAGTTTGTCCACTAGCACATAAGATCTTTTAGACTTATTGTCTTCCTCCGTGTGATGTTGGGCACAAACATTGCTGTCTATGGGGGTAGGGAGAGAAGTAAGAAGGATGCATCCAGGGAAATGAGCCAGGAAAAGGTTTAGGGAAAACAACATAATCGTTCCACCTAGGGGGCTGCTATTAATTATATTTAATCAGAAACTGGTTTGAAATAGTTAAACGGTCTGTTAGTTCCCTGACAGATCTTTATAAGGTCTTTCATCCCATCTTGCTCTTTATAGCTGCTCAGACAGTGATGGTATTTTATCTTCCTTCTTGATATCCTGAATAAAACTTGTCTCCTCCAAACGAACCAGATGACAATGTGCAGAATTCCGTTATTATTAACTGATTTTTGCATATTTCCTAGAACCTTCAGATATATTGATCAACTAAACTTTGGTTCATTGGTTGACAAATCATTTTAATCCATAACTAAGGAAACTATTATGCACACAATGACTCTTCCCTTTCTTTGTCTCATTCTAAAAAAACGAAAAGCTGAGCATATTTCCTAGTTTCTCATTTTACATACTTTCATTAGTATCCCCCTGGATGTTCTTTTACTGTAATTATAGTTGGGACTGAAATAATGCCCTGGATTTAAGACCTCCATTTTTCAAGGGCTGCTTGAATGTACCACTTGTGCGTTGTGACTGCTAATATATTGTGTGGGATTTTTTCTACTATAAAGAAAGGAAATTCGTAGTTATGATTTGTGAAAGCTTTTCACTGACAGAATAATAAAATACGTTTATTTTGCAGAATAGTTTTAATACTCAAGAAGATAGAAGTATGATGGAGAGGTTTGAAGATGAGATCTCAGATGTTGAGGAAAACATACAGAAAGCACAGAAGTCAAGTAGGGAAAAGACCATGCTAGTGGCAGGGCAGTGAGGGATGGGTCACATGGAGAGCAAGTGGCTCTGAGCAAGGTGGAGGGTGAGGGGAATTATACAGGACAGGGTCATATAAGTGAGGACAAACCTCTTGAATTGTAAATTGTGAGAAAGAAAAAATGAAAGAAAGATTGTCTTAAATTGAAATTTAGAATAGTAGGAAAAAAAATCTGAAAATGAAACAATAGAGAGTAAGTTTTATAATTTTTTTTTTTTTTCTGAAGACTTCTCTAAGGGGCAGACCTCCATCTTTTTCATACTACATCAATTCAGTGCCACAGAATAAGAAAGTGTCACGGTCTGGAGTCATGCTTCTTCCTCAAGGCAGCGAACCTTGGCAACCTCTACATTACCCACTCCTGACAGATCATTTTCTCGGTCTTTTCTTCAGGACAGGGATTTCAAAACTGCCCTAAAAAATCCGTATAACTACAGGTTCAAACAAAAGAATTTCTCTAATTCATAAAGTATTTATAACTGTTTTTTTGAGACTATTACTTCTCCTATGCACAGTGAACATAAAGAAAACTTCATTGTCAAGCTCTGTGATATTTGAAGACCTAGTTTTTTTCTATATCCCTTCATCGCAGGCAAGCCAATATTAATCTCTTCTCATAAGTAATGCATTATAGGGGATGAAATACTCTTTTTGTTTTCAAATGCCCAAATTTTTTGCCACTTGTTTTCTGTTTGGACAGTTAGTTGCTTTTCCTCTTGCCTATATCAGGTTGTCCCCTGTTGCAGGTGTACTTAAGGAATGGTCAGCCTGTTTGACAGCAGGAGTGTCTGGCTATTTTGAAACCCAGATGTCCTTTGCCCCTGTGAGATCCTACTCAATGCCATGAATTCCATTCTGGACCACCATGGACATAGGTTAATGATGCAAAACAATGTTGATGCCCTTTCTGTTACTGAATTTAAGAAAGCCACTGGGCTCTGGAAGCAATGTTAGAAGTTATTTCAGTCTCTGCAGAGATAATTTGGCTACAGATGCTGACTTGGTCTCTTTCATTTCCTGAAGTAAAGCTTCTGTTTCTAGAGTCCCTTTGGTAAAAGATTGAATAAACCAATTGGATTTCTTTAACAAAAGTTGATTAAAGAGACCTGCTTTATCTAGATTGCATATTTGGTTACTTTGTCCTGAAAATGCACCCTCTGAGAACGACATTCTCTTCAGAATAAAAATGGTGAGGATGAACAGAACTTCCTGAACCAAGAGGAGTGAGGATGACTCCTGAGAACACAGAACTCAAGGAACTTCTGCTCTCAGCTGTGGGATTTCAGGTAGGGTTAGTTGTACTGAATAGGGAAGGGTATGGGAAAATTACAAGAAAGGAAAACAACATCTTAGATATTTCTAGCAGTTTCTGAGGTCCTTCTTTCTAAAGTACTTTCTTTAAGTAAGAAGTTATTTTGTCTTTAAAAATGGGCGGTGCTTCATTCCAGCAATCCTGGTGTGGAACAGCTTATCACAAAGAAGCTCATTTGCTTTCTGACAAGAAACTAAATATGATTAAAGAGCTTTCAGTGAACAGCTACATAATTAGCAGTGTTAAGATAATACTGCATACTTTGACTATAGTACAAATGGTTTTACTGGGAGAATGTGAATGCTGAGAAATTATACCTGAACTGTCTTTGCATTTTGTGAAATCATAGCAGATGGACATGCAAGAAGCAGGAATGTCTCCAGCAGATTTCAAATTTCAACCTCATGCTGTGTACGCACAGCAATAGTGGAGTACACATATGGACAAATACTTGAAGCGGAAATAAATATTTCCACAGTCACACTTTATAACAGTAGTGAGAATCAGAACCTCATGTTTGCAACTCCTCATCACTTCTGTGTGGGAATATCTATCTGAAAGCCTTAATTGTCCATGGACCTAATCATGAGGTGTTGATCACTGCCAACAAAGCACTGAGAGCTCTCAGCTACCACTGCAGTCAGAGTGGGGAGACACACAGTCCTTTGCAGCAGCAGCAGCATTGTCCTGCCTCTCCAAATCCATACTGTTTGCCGAAGGTCCAAGCTGAGAATAATTTTTGTCACTAAACAAACAATAGCAGCTCATCTGGAGTCTCAGCTGGACAGCCTCAATTCCCAGCTTCTGACTCTGGAGGAGAAACAAGGCATTTGGTCTGCGACTCACAGAAGACCATACCATCCCCAGTCTTCCCGTGCCTTTCGTGTCTCCTTGAATTGCATCTCCTACAGCCAGCATACAAGGGAAGCCAATTCTGGTGATGTCAACAAGACTCCTCTGAGCAGGCTACGTGTCATCAAAGAGCTGCTCCTCAGAGGAAACTTGGATTAGCGCCTAGAGTGAGTGCAGGCTGCCTGCCTTGGAGAAAGATTTCTGTTATTGAACAGGGCCAAGGGGCACTGGCGGCCTGTCCTTTTCATCAAGTCAATCAAGCACCAAGCAGCAATTCCAGCAAAACAGTCCAAAGTAAACACTGTGATTTTGAGAAGGATACATGACACAAGAAGCCAAAGGAGTCCTTGAAGAAATGGTGTGGTAATATTTCATTAGACCACCTACTGCCACAGTTAAACAGCTCCATTATGTAAAACTGTAAAGTGATGAGGACTTGAAATACAGGGGTGCCCTGCAGGAAGGATGGGCTGTATTCTCACTTTACAAGCAGATTAAAAAAGACCTTCAGAAATCCTGGCCATGAAGTTTATAAAACAAATAATGATGCGAATTTACCTACAGGAATGCTTTAAGGTTCTTGTTCTATCTGGATTTCTATTGATATTGGTGGATTGTGGTTTTTTTAATACACAACGAATTTTACCAAGGCCAGGACTATGATAATGAGATTACTTTCAGTGTCCCAAATCCCATAAACAATGCCTGTGTGTGCAGTATATTATTTTCACCTTTACTGGGAGCTAAACTGTTCTGCAACTTGATGAAAATGACGTGTTTTTTAAGCTACTCCCCTCAAAGTCTGTTGAGCTAGATTTATTCAGAAAAGTGAGACTGTTTTAAAGCTAAGTCCCATGCTATGAAACTCATGATTGTCCTGCAGTCCTAATGCTTGTGGTCCTAATCATTGACTTCTGTCTTTCTGACAGTATTAAAAAAACAAAATTTACATGTCTTATAACAAAGGAGGTAGTATAAAGGAACAAATTATAGAAAGGGACTGCTTGGTTCTCCCTTTAATCACCAGCAAACCTAGACATTACCAGTAATTCCCCAGTGCCTTTTCTTGATTAAGCTTGCATTGTTTGTGGGGGTTTTTTATGTGCATAGTGAACTGAATAAGTCTCTGGATTTAGACAGGAGAAAGAAGAGCTGAAATTTTTCTTGGAGGATGTAGATGGTCAGGCTCCAACTGCTCTACAGTCACTGCTCTTCATAAAACCTTACCGCTGCCTGCAATAACTCTGTAATGACTGTTGCCTCTCTCCCACCTGCCAGTCTCACCCAGTACTGCCATAGCCATGTGGGGCAGGGAGCCATGCAGGGGAGTGGGATGCTGGCTGCTGTGGTCAGTGCTAGGGCTTGTAGATGTTGGGCTGCCCATGGGGGTCCCCTGGGGCAGTGCCCAGCAGCCAGGAGCAGGGCAGCCAGGGGGCACTGGGGCAGCCTCTACTGTGGGCATCGGGCACCTCCCTGGGGATAGAGACATGCCAAATCTGGGTCAGGACATGCATCTGCAGGTTGAGTGTGTCAGGAATTGGGCCTGGTAAGGTGAATCTGGATCAGACACAACTGCAGGAAAACATGACGAGGCTGAGGGCAGAAGCCTTGGCTCCAAGGACAGAGACAGGCTCCAAAGAAAGAGAGCCCAGCCCTTGCCATGGCATTTTCCAGCTCTTAGAATCATAGATTCACAGAATCGTAGAATGGTTAGAGTTGGAAGGGACCTTAAAGGTCATTGAGTTCCAACCCTCCTACCACGGGCAGGGACATCTCCCACTACACCAGGTGGGAGGTGCCTTCCCTCGCAACATCTCCTACCGTGGGCAAGCCAACCTTGCCTACTACAGTCTGCAGCCCTGAGAGGGAGGGAAGGAGCAAGGGAGGAAAGGAGGGAAAAAAGGAGGCCACACAGGACCCTGAAAAATTTTTATTCATATACACCCCCATTGTCATTCTGAACTTCTCTGATCTGCAAGTCTTGGCAGGGTTGACTCTTCTGTAAAATGTTAGATGTTTTGATGTTCATACAAGATTATAAATTTTGGTGGTCTTTTAGTGAAACACAAAAGCAATTTTGCCTGCCAAAGCAGGTTATTCAGAGCTGCAAATACTGTGTGAAAGATTTCTGCAAAACATAGAGGTCAGTTAAAAATGCATTCATGCTCACTTTATCAGAAATCAGAAAATTATATGCACAATCCTGCATAGGATTTAGAGTTAGAAGTTATATCTTTTCTCTAGTGTTGTTTTTGCCCTCAGCTTATTCAATACAAAGCTTTGTCTTCCATCAGGACAACAGTTGTCCCACTGTCTGAATTTCTGCGACTTCTTTACTAGGGAATTAACTGAGATAGGCTATGCTGAAATGAAGTGTCAGCTTTGCTGGCATCACACTAGAAATGACCTTTGGCTTTTTCAGATGAGTTATGATAATGACGCAGGCTGGTCTGGCGGAGGCTTCCTTTTCTTTCAAGAAGTTCTGTCATGGAGAAACATCAGTGTTTCATCTAAAAAGTCATAAATTTTTTTTTCCCATTTTCACGTAATTCATCTGTGCTTTTACTGGTGCACACTCAGAAATAAAACCTCAGTCCTGCAGCTCTATTTGGATGGACGCAGGGACCACTCCGCACCTCTGCTTACACTTTGAAAAGTTTGTGCATGAAAAAAGGACACCACAGCAGCAGTACACAGTTGCAGATAAACGGTGTGGGTCTCGCTGTGTTCTCAAGAGTGCAGTCTTAGTAATAGCTTATTCCCAGTGCTGCTTGTAAGAAAGTTAGCTCTATCCCCACTCAAACATTATTCCCTAATCTCCCCATTCAAACTACTGAATACAATGCTTTGATATACAAATGTCAGCTTTTTCTGTTTGTGCTTCTCCAATCCACAGTGGATCCTGGGAAAAAGACTTTTCTAAAAAAAAATAAATTCTTTCTTCCAGCCATTTAGGATTGTTATGTCTTCCCCAACCAAACTCAGTCTGTTTAATCTTTCCTTTTAACTCCCATTTTTCAGGTAATTTTCAACTGTCTGCAGTTAGTTCACTTCTCTCTTGAAATACAGAGACGTACCCATTACATAGCACTCTGTTATGCAACGTCTACACAATGCAGAAGAAAGCAGAAAAACTTCATTTATTTTGCAGGCTGGAGTCTTGTTTGCATATGTAGCCATGGTTTGTTTGAGGATTTTTGCAGCTGTATAATAGTGCTGACAAATTCATCCGGTTACCAACTGTTAGTCCCACATCATATCCTTTCGTTGTTCCTCTCCATCTCGTATTTGTCAGTTTGACTACTTCTTTCAGAGATTACTTATCACCATTTCTGATTAATGTCATCCAGCTTTTTTTCAGGCTAAACTAGATCAGAGATATATAAGTATTGAAATTATTATAATTTGCTCATCATTCTGCATGGGTTAATTTGTTTCTAATCAGGCATGTAAAAACTCACCAGCAACATATGTTGTACAAACAAAAGATATTTTTTTTGGTGAATTTTGAGATCACAAACCCAGTTTTAGCTGTACTCTCTGCTATGCAGACAGGAAAATGTTTCTTTTTGCCAGAGTTCCTTGGTCTGATTTACCACACTCTTTAGCCTAGGTTTCATTTGTTTATCAAAAAAACCTCAAGATTACCTTTCCAATTCCACAGTATGCAACCTGAGATATGCTTTTGCACACTAGCACACAAGTCGGCTTTTGGAGGGCTTGATCATGAAATCAGACTGACTTCCAAGAACAGTGAGATTTCTATAGGTATCTAGATAGAGTTTTTCAACAAGATGCCCTGAGAATCTGACAGCTGGAGCAAGCATAAGTGCTTTAATAAATTTTCTGGAAAGACGAGGAATAGCTACCCTCTTCAGATACGTTTTATAACAACCAGTCTTCAGCACTGGGTAGAGAGGAATGGCACATCTGATTGCTGAAGGACCCTAGAGTAGTACGTTCTCCTCCTTTAAAATTTTCTGCTACCCTTTATCAGGACACCTAAAGACCTTTTTTGCATCACCTTCTTGTCTTAAGGGGATTAAAATTATGTGGAGAATCTGTAGTATGAACTTTTACTTATTAACCTCACAAGTTGCTTTTTAAGCATGAAAGCACATCATGCTGCGAGGAGATTGCACAAAACCATCCATTAATTCATGTCATGGCTATAGTCTCAATATCCATAGTCTTTGGAAAGCTGCTCAGGGAGTATAACCCTTTTAAGACCCCAGAACTCTTTTCTCATGACTAGTGAGTGTTAGATATACCATTCTGAGGTTCTATTATGCATCTATTTTACATTTGTTTTATTTACTATTTTTTTTTATTCACTCCCCTTGAACCTTTCAGAATGAAATAGTATTGCTTAAGTAGAGGAAAAATAAGTTCGAGCCAAGATTGAAGGAAGAAACAGGAATATTTATAGTTCAGACAATTCTGTAATTGTTTTGTCTGGGTCAAAATGATCTACTGAAGCTTCCTTGGCAATGAAAACTTGAAAGAAAAATTTTGGTCAAATTTATTACATTTATGCAATAATGATAGAAAAACTAGATCCTTCTGTCTGATAGATACATTCTTCTCTTATTGTGCATTATTGTTTTGTTTGTTGATTGGAACACAGTATTCCTGGGAGGTTCCAGTGATCATTAGGGCCGATTCCGTAAGTGAAGGGAAAGAGACAGTGGAAACAAGCAGGCTTAGGAAAGAGAAGGAATGCATAAGACCCATGATAATACACAAATCTGTTGTTTTAAAATTTAATTTTTTATTATTCCCATTTTTATCCACTGCTGACTTTAATTGCATTGGCTGGAATACATTTGCTGTATCTTTGACAGTATACCAAAGGTGAGCTATAGCAGTGATGGGTAAGACAGGGAAAAAAAAAAAAGATATTAGGCAGACACAGGTCAAAGTAGGAGGGTGGTGAAAGTGAACTCACTAAGGAACAGAAAGAAGTAGTTAACTAGGTAGAAGGCATAGTTTTATAACCATATCAGTTCCTGAAGATCCCTTGAGAAACTCTTTACTGCTTAATCTGTTGGAACCAGTCCTCAGTACAATTATAACACTGATTTTTGTCTCTACTATACAACTGTCTAGAATAATGCCTAGTTGCTCTGTTAACCTTCCCTGTACAGCTTTAGTGAGTGAAGGAGAGAGGGACAATTGTTTTAGAAGATCACTTTATTTCCTCCCGCCTGCAGCTCTGCTGGAACTGCATCTATTGAATTTTCCAAGGTGTAAGTCAAAACATTAGGAAATTAACTCAGGCTGAACTATGTTAGGATCTTAGGTTAGATCAGGAATGTGCTTTTGATGGGAGTCTCTTGATCATTCCCACTACCCATGTTATGGTTCTTGCTGCAGAGTTGTTCTTGAGTGGGAAAACCTGGTGCTTTTTGGATGAAAATAAATCAGCAGATGGACTCCAGGAGCAAGTCCTGTGCCTTGCAACTGCCAGTGACAGTTCAGTCCACAGAACAGACAGAAAACGGTGTATTCTGCCTGCCCTCCTTGAAACCAGTGGGGCCACATATCTCTCTCTAAAGTGGCAGATATGATCTTGCTCTGGTTTCATGCTGTGAACTTCCTCCTGGGCACCTGGGATTTTGGGTCAGAAAGTCAGAACCGATGAGAGTCCTGTCCATTGTCACTCTTTATTACTGCTAGCTAAAAAGTTTGCATGCCTCACAGCAAGACAATATAACTGTTTGATACTTACAGGGAGTGAAAGTGAAAATACCGAAAACTGCAGAGGTGGTAATATATAGTGCCCTCACTATCTTTCTGGTTTAGCCATAACATGAAGCTGAAAAGTGTCATGCCAGTTTCCAAGCCCATCCTTCAAAACAAAACAAAACAAAACAAATTATATAAAGTTTAAAGAGTGGGTTAGTCATCACAAGAACAAAGTTCAAATTTCTAGCTGACATGAAATTTACTAAAAAAAATAAATTATTCTCCTCTGAAAATTTCTCTACAGAGCTTGATCTGTACAGAGACAAGACTTTGCATATTTTTTTTCCCTCTCCTGTCTTGGTTGTTGCACTGAAATTGTCTTTCCCTTTTACACTAAAATTTACAAATTATTAGAAAAATTTAAGCTTACTCTGTTGTACAATGCAACATCAAAATAATCCAGACAGGTTTTGAAAAACATGAGAACGAAACAAAAATTGTATCAGTCATCGTATCTGCTTCTTTATGAGTCTATATTTCAAACTATTTACTATAAATAGGGAATTTAGTAAAGAAGTCATGTGATTTCTTTTATATGCATAAGAAGGTTTTGTAAAAACACTCAGCCAGCCACAAGCAAAACAGTAGCAACTACAACATGGATTTTAAGCTTTAGCCTATTGTGCCAAAAGCAGTTGGCCCTAACTCGTGGAGCAGGGCTCAACTGGTAAATATTCAACAAATGCATTTTACTCTGTATTCTTTTCTTTCTCTAGTATGTATTTGTGTTCTGATTTTCCATTGAACCTTATCCCTGTGATATGCTTTTGGTACACTCCTTAAAATTTATTTTATTTGCCAGAAAGATTTTTGTTTACACTTAGGTCCAGCCTAGAAAAGCACCTATGCTATTTTCACTTTTTAAGATCAGATCGAAGTAAGAAAATTAGGATCTTTAATGTGGCACACAAAACTTATTCTGTGAAGTGGGTAGTCCACTGTGGAAAATCACCAGGATAATACCTTGGCTATTCAGCCTGTGCTGCTAAGATATGTGGTCAAATCAGATCAGCTATGAGAATATTTAAGTTTTATTAAATAAGTTTGGAGTTTTTAAGGTTGAAATTAGCCAAATTAATTGTGCTAGTGGTGACTGCCCTACTGCATTTACATAGAGTGAGGCCAATTTGTAACCCAGGTGGAAGTGAGGAAAGGAAGAAGAACTTGGCTGATGCCTGAAATAATGTGAACTTGGGTCGAGCATAATAAGGGGTCATGAATTTCAGGGGAGGGAAAAACCCCTCAGTATCTGCTTTGGGAATTTCTGACTGAATTAGGACAGAGATAATAATCTATAATCCCTAACCATTTCTTCTGATGGGCTGCATAAGGCCTGTGCAATAACTGAGAGTCACTAATGCTCCCAATCACAAGTGGGATTTAAGCAGGACTAAGTAGCATATAAGCCTAATGTATATCCCATTCTGCCAGGGGTGGATTTCACCTTAAGAAGGTTAAGAAGTAAATGAACTGCTCAAGAAAAACATCAAGATACTTGGCTTTCCTTTGTTGATGTTCTAAAGAAAGGATCAATCATCTGGAATTGTGCGGGTGGCTTCTCAGTGGTCAATGTAAGTTTTTCTTCAGTTACAATTAATCTATCAACAGAGCACTATCTCCTTGGTAAGAAGCACTTCTGCACTTCATTAAAATGGAGAATTACAAGTTTTATAGCAGGGAAGCCACGTAAATGAGGCCTTCTAAGTAATGAAAAAAAAAAAAATAACATTCCACAGAGAGTCTTAAAAATAGCTTGGGCTTGAAATTTAGAGGTGGTTGGAAGGATGGAAGAGAGACAATCTCAGTCTTAATAGAGATTTACTCGCAATTTTGAAAATATTTGCATAAACTTCATTAGCTCTACTAGATTATAATCTGGATGACCAGATTTGTACACACACTGCCAACATTCTTGAGAGGAGCATTTTGTCATCTTCTGTCTTTTTCTCTAAAAGTTACAGAGATAATTACATGAATACTACAAGCTTTCTGTAGCCCTAAACAAGTGTAATTTCAAGTAAGAGAAGGTTAAGTGCAGGTTCCAGCCTATTTGATATTCATTTGGCAAAAAATAGTTATTTAAGTGCTGTCAAAGGTTCTGCATGGACATTAAAAACCAGAAATGTCCTTTCAGAAAGCTTAAGAATTTTATGGCAGCAGGACTTTAGAATGATTTGAATATTCTGTCTGAGAATGTCTTTAAATTGTGGATGAGTTTGATGAAATCTGAACAGATCATAGCTAGCAAATTGTATTTTTTAACTAGCTAAAAACCTTGTGAAACTCATCATGAAATCTAAAAGACTGTCTGAGCTCTTTCTGGCTCCAGGGTTAGTAATAAAGATTCTGTAATCAGAATTTATGTAAAGTTATACTAATGGAATTGTACAGTGTGGCTTGGAATAGAGAAGAGAAACCATTTTTTTTAAGCAGTGATGTTAGAAGATCAGATACTGATTAGAGGGAAGGAGCAGGTACCTTGAGCAGAACAACATCTCTTTTACATAGCTGAATTTCCAAGTAAAAGACAAATTGAGAGAAATTTAAAGTATTTTCCCAGCCAAGTCTGCAGAAACCAAAAGTGTGATAGTGCCCAGCAATACACTCAATTTTGTGCTGTGTTAAATGATCCAGGCCACAATCATTGGAGTATACTGCCCCTATATATTCCCTGGTCTATCAGCTTCTGTTTTGTAGGGAAAAAAATTACTGACTTAAGGAATCAGGCTTAATCTTGTAAAGTGCAAATGTATCTGTTATTTCAGAATCTCTGCATCAGCCCTTAAAAACAATTAAAAAAACCCAACCCTAACTCTGTAATAAATACTCTGTCCTGATGGGCGTGGAATGCTCAGAGCTAAAAACTTTACCTGATTTCAGACACGGAGAAAGCTTATACGATTGGTCATGAAAATAATTTCATAATAATTTCATCATTTTCAGCCATATGAAAAAACTAAGGAAACCTGTGTCTAAAGCTAAACACCTTCTGATTCACAACAGGATTTTCCACATTGAAAGCTGCATCACATTTAATTTTTGCTGTTTCTAATTCCTAGGCAAGAAGCATTCGAGGACACACCATGTGGTCTTTTTAAATACTTGTTGTTGCATGTTGAAAAAAATTGCTATTTGTGATAGAAGTTCTGTCCTCTCAACACTGCAAAAATTCTGTCATGTGTACAGTACATGTAACTTTTGCTCTGAGGTTTCTAGCTGTTTGGAGTGCAATATGTATGCAAGCCACTGGCAATGGCTAAAGCACAACAGGTAGTTTTAAATGTTACTCATACTATGTAGGTTTCTCTTCCAAGTAAGAAAACAACTCTGAATATTTATCTTCTCTAATGAAATAATTTGTTTAAAAAATGGTCTTTAGGAAATGGTATTTATACCAAGTATTTGTACAGTAAGTGTACCCATAGATTGTCCTTACATATACTCCACTTCAAGTAGCTGCGCATTTCACATTTCTGAAGACAGAGCCTTCAGACAAATTGTATGTATGGGTTGTGTTCCATGTGCAAGATGCCATAGGAAGACAATGGGCATGGATCCCTTGTCATTCAGATCTGGTTTCACCACAGGCCTCAGGTTGCTGCCCGTCTGAAAGCTCAACCATGTGTGTATCAACACCTCTCGAAGGACTAGAATAAAAATACCTTAGACTGCTTTGTTCATGCATACATGCCACTTTGGGGGATTTAGAAGAAGCTAGTTCATCTAAGGCAACTGAAACTTCAAATCTAAACAAAAAGAGACTGCCACACAGCTCTGCAAATAGAATCATCTGCATTGAGGTTTTTCTGTAAAACTAAGCATTTGATTCCCAACTGTTTGCATTATTACTGTCTATACTAGGCAGATTTTTAAACAACGTTACAGAAATTGCCTGTGACAGAGGAGTATAAACTGCTCTAAACTAAGCATATGACCTGCAGCTAAGGAGAGCACTTTTGGAGGAATGTGGATCACGCCCATGGGCTAGGAAGACCAAAAGCTAGGAAGCAGGTCTCACATAGCCATAAAGTAAAGATGTGTGTAATTAAGGTTGCTTGATCTTGAGAGTTCCTTATGAGAAAGATTTGCATATGCTACAGTTGCTCAGAGTACAGGAATCCCTAAAGAAAGGCTAACGTGTTTGGCTGTCTTTCTTACACAGAAACAAAACAAAACAAAACAAAACAAAGAAGGAAAAAAATAAAGCCTATTTGGCTGGAAGATAAATGTGTCATTGTGTAAAAATCCTGCAGCTGGCTAACACTGTAGCTGAGAAAGTTAATTGCATACAAGGAGATGTTAGGATATAGCTCAGACAGCAAGAGGGAATGGAACAGAGGTTTGGTCAAGGCAGTCAACACTCCCTTGTCAACAAAGTGCTGAACTTGCACGCACATCCTGGGTACGTATCCTGGCCAGAGGAATCCAGCGTGTGGCATGTGGGCTGAAATCTACCTGTGGACATGTGTCCAAAGCAAATGTGGTCATTTAGAGACTCGATTTTTCCCAAAAGAAAGAGATTAGCTATGGCATTTAGAATTTAGGCTAGCTCCTATTGACCAAAACATTCTGGTACTGTGTCTTTGGATGCTCAATTGTTTGGTTAGCCCCTACTTCAGAAAGTACTGCACCGAATAGCATATATTAGGAAGGTACTTACATAAGAGCAAAATATTAAGCACTAAGATTCACTGGCACTCCTGAGTCCCAGCAGGCCTATCCTGTGATTAGCTTGGTGTTTGTACTATAAGGCAAGGTTTTTTATTTTTTTTTATTTCATTGTATACTCTCCTTCCCTGAGGAAATGAGAAATTTGTCCCTAATGAGCTACCTTTGAGCACTGTCCCCTCCCCTCCCTTAAATCAACTTCTGAACTTACTTGTTGTTACAGCAACAAACATATGTCAAGCATATGGTTAAGCATTTTAACCTTAGCTAAACACTGTAAATTTGTTAGAATGCAAGGAACAAATATTTATGTTTGCTTCTGCTTGTTTTTCTCACAGCATTTGGTAGACAGTGTGGGATGTGTCACAGCAGCAAAGGGAAGAGCTGTGGTGTAGTGTGGCTGGACCAGGTCCCATTAAAGGAAAGAAAAGGTCCAGCTGTCTGTCCTATCCAACCAGCCACTGAAGTTTGGTCCTTACTTACTTTATCATAGCCCCGTGTTTGAAGTCCATAGTCAAAAGTACATAATGGAACTGTTATGACTATTGAAGGTTAGAAGACTGCTCTAGACCACTAACTAATTATTTGTTCTCATTTTACATGTATATTTTTGTATCTGTTACCATAAATATTCTTCTCCTCATGCACTTTCTTGCCCCATATGCCCAGCCTGTATATAAATACCTTGGTTTCATCCAATTTGGACATTTATTTAAAATAAACATATTAGGAAAACCTAAAATGTGTAAAGTAACAGGTAGTGAAGAGACTCCTGAACTAATAGCGAAGCTAAGATTTCCAGATGAAGCAGAATAGTATGGTACCCATTTACCAGTTCATGGTTGGATGCTAATGGGATTTTTACTAGAGAAATCCATGTTTTCCAGCCATTAAAATGGTATTTCAGAAACTAGTGAGCAAAAGGTCTGAAACCTTCATGAGAGGCAATTTGGACCCAAGTGGTTCATATTCTCTTTGTGATGCTTTAAAATTTGACAATAAAGACAGTGTTAAATCCTGTCATCATTAAAGTTAACATCAATGTCTTCCTGACTTTCTCTAGAGCTAGAATTTCATTCATAATAGCAAGTACACTTTTTTCTTATCTTGCTAACAAAAGTGATATCTCATTATGACCCAGATGGGAAATTTTCCCATCTCTAGAGTACAGCATGTTCCCCTGAGGTTGTTCTGGGAGGACCCATTCTGGGAGCAGCATTCCCTTCTGTCTGGAATGAGGGCTTGGGATGCTCATGTGGTACCATCAGTCTGATGAAGTCCTTATGTGTGGTCCAGATCCAGGATATGGGGTGGATAAGGTGGAAAGACGTGCCAGACAGAGGAGTAAGTGGGCCAGGTGCCATGTCTGATGTTGTTTCCTCTTCATGAAAATTAGTGTAAAAAAACTATGTATGTAGCTGTCCTGAAAACCAGATGATATTTTGACTTCTCTTTCTGTTCTAGTGTTTAAAGCTGCCTTGTTTCTTAAGTGGAAAACCTCTACATCAAACTTTTATGGTATTATGGGCCTTTCTGCTGCCATGCGCTGTGCAGAAGTTAACAAGAAAGTCCAAATCTCCTGTCTGCTGGCTCATGTCCCACAGCTGCAGGAAGTCTCAAATTTTTTACACAGAAAGAATTTCTGACTCCAAAATTATTTCCAGGAGCTCTCCAGTATGGGAACTGTCTAAAGGACAGAAATCAAAGCAGGAACAATTAAAAGAGCTGCACTGCATATGGTCACAATCTATGTTCTAAGAGAAAAAAACAAAAAACAAAAAACAAAAAAACAAAAAACAAAAAACAAAAAACAAAAAAAAAAAACCAAAAAAATTATTAACTGTATCAGATATAATAATTCTGACAGCAGAAAATTTACCCTGAATCTACATGCTTCACTAGCATAATCTCTGGTACGAAAAATATCTTAAAGGCTCCTCAGTGGCATGCATAAGAACAAACCAGAGAGCTGCTCATGACACCACTTTCTTGGGGTGAAAAAGTGGTCTGAAAAAGAATTACTTTTTCAGATTATATTAGCTACTTCTACTTACAACCTGATTTTTATTTTGCAGGGAAGGAGGTATTTTTGCATATGCACCATGGTGACCCTTGTACAACCTGAGTTCAAAGTTTAACACCTGAAGGCAGCTATCATTACTAATTTGTAATATTCAATTTATTGCCTTGTTTGGCTCCCTTATAAGGATGGTTTTGAGATTATCACTCTGCAAGGTTATCAATGAGCACCAGAGGCACAGCAGCAACCCCCAGGGAAAATTTTTCTATCTTTTTTCTACTCATCAGTCATTTTTGTCCAAGTTTTTCTTTTGAAGTTCAGCATGTTCCCCATTTTCTTCTGGTGTATGCACTTTCAATCCAAGAAGGCAGGAGTGATATCCAAGAGATATTCTTGTGCAGTCAGAGGAGACTTGTTTTATATTCCACAATCAGCACCGAGTTTTTGACACAGGTGTGTTGCAATATCTTATGAGGAAAGAAAGGATGTACGATGCAAAGAACAGTTCTTAGAATACGGCAATAATTTTTCCTTCTAATTTTACTTTCTTGATGTTTCATGTCTAAAAGCAAAAAAAAAAAATTGTAAGAAGATACACAAAACAAAATCTGTCCTAATCAAGCAAGCTGCCAAACAAATATAAACGAATTCCAAGAGATTCCGTACTATGCACTCTCCAATATCCAAAAATAATATTTTACCTTGTGTTTCCATTACTTCCCTTTGCAACTCAGAACTGTGCTTGGCAACACATCTCTGTCTATTGTTCCTTTCATAACATTTATCAAATGACTGTCTACACTGCAGTCACTCCTGTGTTTGAACCTCATGTAGACAAGTCTCTCAGATTTCAACACGCTAATGTGAGAACTGTTAGCAGGAGAGCTGTGATACTACAGATTATCACAGAGCTGTGATACCAACTTGACCACCAAGTATCCAGGGCACTTTTTTTTTTTTTTACCTTGAACCTCTTCTGAAGTGGACCTTAAAGAAACGTAACACATGCCTAGTCTGATTGGTAGCCTTTGCAGGGCAGATGATTTTATCACACTGCTGTCCATCTGGAGACACTAGGTATGCTCTCAGTCATATATCTAAGATTTAAGACTGCTGTGTGCCTTGGTTGGATGTAGTATTCCTGTGGGCTGTGGTGTATTGCCATAAAGAGCCACCCAGTGCTGTGCGACTACACAGGTTCCAGGAAGTGTTGGATAAACCTCCCAAACATCTTCTCATGTGGTCTGCACTTGCAATGGAAGTGCACATTAGATTTACTACTCGTGCTCAGAAAAAATGTATTGCATGTCTGATTCTCTTGGATGGGCTATCTGCTCACATTTGGTCCTGCAAGGTCCTGCTCATGCACTGGGGCAATCCCGAACACAAATACAGGCTGACTGAAAAGTGGAATGAGAGCAGTCCTGAGGAAAAAGACTTGAGGGTGTTCGTTGATGAGAAGCTCTACATGACCCAGCAATGTGCACTGACAGTCCAAACATCCAGCCTTATCCTGGGCTGCACTGAAAGAAGTGTGGCCAGCAGGTTGAGGGAGGTGATTCTGCCCCTCTTCTCCACTCTAGTGAGACCCCATCTGGCCTACTGTGTCCTGCTCTGGAGCCCTCAGCACATGAAAGACATGGATCTGTTAGAGCGGGTCCAAAGAAGGGCTATAAAAATGATCCAAGGGTTCATCTTTACTTCAAGGACACACTGAGAGCGTTGGCATTGTTCAGCCTGGAGAAGAGAAGGCTCCAGGGAGACCTTGTACTTCCCTTCCAGCACCTGAAGGGGGCCTACAGGAGAGACAAGGAATGTATTGATAGGGGATGAGAGGGAATGGTTTTAAACTGAAAGAGGGTAGATTTAGACTAGATATTAGGGAGAAATTCTTTACTGTGAGGGTGGTGAGGCACTGGAACAGTTTACCCAGAGAAGTTGTGGATGTCCTGTCCCACAAAGTGTTCAAGACCAGGTTGGATTGGGCTTTGAGCAACCTGGTCTAGTGGCAGGTGTCCCTGCCCATGGCAGGGGGTTTGGAACTTCATGACCTTTAAGGTCCCTTCCAACTCAAGCCATTCTATGATTTTATGATTTTATTATGTACAGGATAGAATACTTTGCTACAATGGCATGGCCTGACACTAACATGGAACCCTACATGCTTATGACAGAGGTTCAAGCACAATTCACTGGGAAAATGGGGCAACTACCTCTTTCCTGAGCTTTACAAAGCTGAGGGAGGGCATTCGGAATCCAGTCTACTCAAGCCTGCCATAGTAGGTGCCAAAGCCCACAGGGCTCCTCAGGGCATCTGCATGCCAGCTTGCATCAGGGAGCCCACCCAAGGCCCCAGAGGAGCTTCTTCAAAAGTTGTGGCAATGGAAGAAACTATGGAAAGTTGCTGGATGCAAGAGCAAAGCTGGAGAGAAGGACTCGTGCTGCGAAAATATGTTGGGTTAGAGGAGGGCTTTGTTTTCAAACATTTGATTTTAATCACTCAACAGACTCAAATGCTTTCATTTTTAAAAGATTTCCTCTTTTCTTTTGGCAACTGAGAGCCCCTTTGGTGTCTTTGGTACACAAACATAACAGAAAAGGTGGCAGAGTTCTCCCTGGAGTTCTAGCCTTGGACTGAGAAAGGCTGTCTGAGAAACACAGTAGACAGGTATCAACAAATGTATATATTAGCATGTGCATGTTTCTGTCTTCTTGATTTAGTCTCTGGTAATAACTTAATGTAGTGGAGGAATGACCACAGTGACAGTAGGAGTGTGGATGATGTGATTAATGGAAACATCTTTTTCGAAAAGGGCTTATATATTAATCACAGCCCCCACCAGTGCTCAGAAGAATGCATGTCTAGACTACCATGTCCTCATCTGCAGTATATTGGATGTCTGAATTCAGCTAATCCCCCAGAGAGAAAGTTCAGTAATAAATTGGTGGAGGAAGAAAAAAATGGGAGAAGGGTTTGATTAATATTATTTAGAAGTAAATACAACTCTATGGAACTGAGTTTTTTTAATTATTCCCTCTTTTATTATGTAGGTAGGATACCATTACCATTTAAATGATATATGATGGACTAAAAAACAAAGCAAACCTAAAGAAAGACAAGTTTACTTGCTGACAAGTTTACTTGTTAACAAGTTAAACTGTTAAATGTTAAATTTTCTGTGCTGGTATTGATTGTCCACAATTTCACCATTTGTCCTATTCTCCAAAATTTATAATTGACTATGTTTGTTGTTCTGGCCCAAATGTATTTTTCTGTTGAAGTGGTTCTAAAATGTAATATTCACCATAAGGTTTGTCCTCTGGAGTTCTGAAGTATTTTAGCCCAATCCTATTCCTTTGTCTCTTGTTCATTTTTCAGGCAGTTTCATTCATGTATCCTAAGTTTCTGTTTAGATTCATATTTCGGTATGTGGTTTGATACTTTTCTGATACTTTCGAATACTACTATAAACTGCATTTTAAAACAGGTGATTCAGTTATTTAGTGAAATAACTGGATCACAGTAATCCAGGCTAATGAGCTGTAATGGATTTTGATCCCCCAGGAAAGCTAACAGAAATCTTGCCTGTAAACAGATCTCATGGTAAATTACAATATTCCAAATGGAGAGGCTCAAATGGATATCCAGATCTGGAAACTTAATAATTACAGCTATTCAGACCCAGATTAAATCTGAACTCAACTGTTTTTTCACAATGAGATAAGCCAGGACTGGACCATTGTATTTTCCCATTTTATGATATGAGAGCTTGGGATCATCTCTAATTCTAACATAAGGTTTTGATAATCAATAATTCTATTAAATTAACTTAAACCCACCATCACTCAGTGCATATGATTCACATTTTACTCATTTCTAACCCTATAAAATAATGCTTACCCAAGAGAGCAACAAACATAAATTGTAGTCTCATGTACTGTGTGATGTGCAAATGTGAAAAACCATTTCATATTAAATAGAACATTTTAGACATGATGGACAGATTACATCTGTGCCAATGCCTTGAATTTTTATTAGTGGGACACATTCAAGAGCCAAATTTTCATATGTCCTTGTAAGATGACAGGCAACTGCCAGCAAGTGAGTGAAATTCCTCTCATTCTAAAGGCTTTTCTAAAGGATGTATTTTATGAGATAAAGTGAAATAAAACTGTATGAAATGGAGCAGAAACAAAAAAACAAGGTGAATAATCCATTGCAGTAGAACTTTACTTTTCAGTGTGGCTGTTTACAAACCTCTTCTTGTTGAGAGAACACTGGAAAATATCAGATACAGGGATTATAAATAAACTTTTGAATAGAATTATCACTGCCAGCTGTTGACATATCTGTATTAGTCACTAATTGCTACAATCGTGTCTTATACAGACAGACTCAGTTCAGCTGTTCTTGGCAAGGAAATCCTCTGCCGAAACCAGTCTCTTTTCTCTTTAAGCTTCTACTTTCAGTAGTGTTGGTCAAAAATGCAAGCAGAGCAGGTATATTCCTTCGTTAGTTTAAGTTGCAACCCACTCTGTGTTTCCTAAATTTTATCTGCCCACGAAGTCCTCTTGAGCTAAAACTAAAAGGGTTTTTAACCTTTTTGTTCCCAAATCTTCCAGTATTTTTGCTCTGTGATATCCCACAAAGGGATTCAGAAATCTCATTGTATTTTACTCTTTTTGGCTGAGTTACAACATGCATAAAAGAGACTGCTTTGTTTTTCAGTTGATCATTTGGAATTTGACACTATTTAGAAGTGATTGAAAACTTGATATTCTGTGGAGGAAATGCACTGTAAGAAAAGCAATGTAAGAAACCCTGGGTAAATCCTGTGAAGGCTTTGTGGTGATGACAAAGAAGGATTTTACATGCTTGGGATAAATGTATGTCAGAATTCTTTCCAGATACTTAGCAGAACTTCTTAAAGGTGAACGAAATTAAAACAGTATTGTTGCATTGGTTTTGCTCCTTGTTGCTCTTTTCTTGGCAAGTGCTCTGCACTTATTTTTATCAGATAAAACATTGTATTGTAAATCAAATCATATGTTCTCTGGCATAAATCTTTTTAATGCTAAAGTTTCCTCAGGGCCTTAGTGATAACTCCGGATGTTGACTCATTTGATAAATGGTATCTTGTGATGATGACTGCAGTCCCAAAAACTCCCAGATGAATTTACGTCCTACCCTGCTAGGGCCTGCTCTGTGCTGCACAGAAGAAAATTGAAAAGGCCCTACTCAGGCAAGGCAAAGAGTGAGCTCCAGTGCAACATGTTGTTCAAGGCTGTGTCTCCTGATACAGATACCAGGCCAAGAGTGCCTCCTGCCAAGTCCTGACACTATTCTCAAGCCAGGGTACAGTCTCTGATGTCAAAGCAGTTGTGCCTAATGCTGCATTAGACTAAAACCCACGCCAAGGCTGTGGCTGCCTCAGGCCCAAAGGCTTGAGCCTCATGAACTTCCAACCTGGATATCAGCTATTTGTGGTCAATGTCCTCTAACAACAGCTGCTGAGAGCAGGTCTGTCCCACTGTCAGATGAATGGCCTGCCAGGTGCTTGAAAATAACTTCTTGTAACAAGAAACATAACTTTAGATGTTGTTGTGTGAGCAGCAGGGCTGATAAAGCCTGGTTTTACACAGGGTCCTTTCAACTGCTCCAAAAAGTGCTAATCTCAAACTTTTTCCAGCAGTCACAACATTGTCTAGAACAGATCCACAAGAAAGAGACAGCCCATGCTCTAATTGATCTCCAGGCAAGCACCTCCATATTTTGGCCACAATAATCATATGCATTGGCTAGCCAACTGTTATATTCAAGTGTATTCAACGATGGCCCACTAACTAAAAAAAATCGACATGTAAATGAAAAGTCAGACAAGAAAATAATCAACAGGTTAAATAAGTAAATATTAATTAGCAAGTGGATTTTCAACACAGATGCTATTGATTTTAAACCTGTTTGTTAACAGTTCTTGTGAACCTCTGGGGAACCTCAGTTTTATAAACATGACTATACTTTGCAATGTTTCTTGTAGTTGGTAGCAGTTTATATATGCACGTCTGAGTTGGTAAAATCTACTTGAACATTTTTGGTGTTTTTCACTTGAAGATGAAACTTCATGTTGAAGTTGAGTTGAAACTCAACTAAAACAGTTCAATTCTAAAACATTTATCCACCTGTAGTACTTATGGAAGGGCAAATTTAGTGGCTTAATCCTATTACCAAATTAAAGTGTTTAATTATGTGTCATTCCCTTTGTTGTAGCCCATTGCAACCTTTTTGAGGCTGAATTGAAGAATAATAAGGAATATTTTTCTGAGTTGCCATTGGTTTTCTGCACATTTATTATTTATGTGAAAGGCATTTAAGAAACTACTTTTATGATCAGGCACACTGTTAAACAGGGTTAACTAGCCTCCTTAACTGCCGTACCTCTGAATAACATGAGGTAGAAATTAATCTTGATGAATTTCACATTCACCTAAGTAGACAGGGAGAGGTGAACAGTTGTGTGATCTGCTAGTTTAAAAAGGAGACTGGGACCTTAGTTCTGCAGCTGGTAAATCTTAGCTGCTGCCCTACCTTGTGATTTTAGAGATTACCGGGTTTGCTATTGCTATGTTAATTCACCATTATTAACTGTTAGATTATTTCTAGAGATTTCCAGGACAGAAATGTGTGTTTATGCACTGTTCAGTACATTTAGGCTGCACCCTAAGTTTAAAAGGGCCAAGACACAGACATGAACATAAGAACTCATTTATCTGTAATGGTAAATTATTAAAGCAATCCTTGTTATGGGCTCAGTATAATTAATGGTCCCCCAGCATCTTCCAGGCGCAGTTCAGGACTTGGCCATGAATTGGCTGTGAACTGTTCCTTACTGAGAAGTTTGGATGCTGCTGATCTATTTGGGATAATAATACAATATAATAATATGGATATGGGCTACTCCATAGAAGTTATTTCAGTGTGAAAGAATAGCATATTTAATTATTAGCATAGATGTAGCCTCAGTGTCCAGGGCAGCAGATATGCACACATCTGCTGTGGTTGCCGACTTGCCTGCATTCATGTGCTCAGCCATTCTCATACAACCTAGATATAGGCAATTATTCTACATGCTTACTGATTATGCATTTGATGTACCAAGGATACACAGGGCCTGTGTACATCCATTGAGCAAATGCATAGGGTGCAGGTTTGTTAAACAAGCTATGTATGTGTAATAAAAGTTATCCACATGTAGCACATATATGGCTGGTTTGAGGTGTCCTATAAACATAGATTCTCTGTGTGTGTGCTATAATCTAGGCACTCAGATGTTTACTATTCCCAGGCAAGGGCCAGATTAATCAATTTCAGTTTTCTTTTCCTCATGAACAGCATTTCCAGGTAGAGAGACATGTGATAAACACAAGTTTTTGACACTCCCATGCAGTGAGGCAGGTTCAGGTGTCTTTTCTTCACTATTATTCTATGACTACGTCAGAGTCACAGAAATGAAAGAAATTGGATACATCAAGAGACTTGAGACAATTCCCACTGAAGACCAGTGGGAAAATGACAAGCATCTAATTTACCTCAAGAACTCTTGAAAATGCTGGCTTTGTAACTTCTTATAGTCTTGTATACGTTTCATAGCTGCAGTCACTGTATGATTTCACTACATAGGTACAGGTATGCTGTAGAGACCATAAAACTTTATCCGTTATTGCATTTCTGAGCCATTTGTTTCCTTTGTCACAAAGATTTATGGAAAACACAAAATAACAACATAGACAGTGTAATGGTAAAGGATCTGGAAAAAAATTGTCACAACATTATTTACTGCCAAGTGTTTTATTTGAAAAAAATCTGCAAAGTTAATGAGATTTACTGTATTTAAAATTAATTAAAAGCCTTTAAAAATCTTCTCCCAACTAGCTTTATATTAAAATGATGGGACTACTAAGTCCCTGTAAGAATAAAACTAGAAAGATGTCCCTGAAAAATATTTATAAAGCAGCAAACATGCAATTGGTGTGAATAACATGCCCAGCAAATGTGCATTTACAAGCTCTTGGCCTTATTACAAGAGTATTTAATTACATTTCCGTTACATAAGATCTTTTCTCTGTCTGTCTTCCTAGGCTCTTTTGTTGAGGATTCCTTAGCATATGTGTGTATCCATCTGCCCAACCACATCCTAAGGGACCCAGAGAGTGTGAGAGAATAAGAGACTGGTTTATGTCTGTGTAAGCAGTTGTTCCACATCTACTCTTCTCTGCACCACATTGTAACTAAAAACCTATTCATTTAAGTCTTGAAGTATATATTTCAAACTGCATTCATTAGGAATGAATCTCCTTTCCCTTTTTCAACCGCATTCTTACAGGGCTATTGAAGCTTCAGCACTGAGTTCAGTCTTGGCAGGGCCCCACCCCCCTCTGAGGTCCAGGTTCAAGCATATTTGGGTTCTTTTGTGCTGATGCCTGCAAATTCAGCAGGGAAGTTCAAGAGAGGATAGATGAGCCCTAGCACTGCTTTAGGCCAGTCTCCATTTCAGAGCTGAAAGGTGACAAGAAGTGCAAAAGTGAAGTTGGTCCAGGAAGGTTTTAAACAGCAAGCCATAAATTATCTTTTTTTTTTTTTTTCCTTTTTTTCCATTCCTTTCCCCTTCTCGAGAGAAGGTATTTACAGTAAAAGCTAAATTTGTCTCAGAAATTGGCTCTGTTCTTTTCAGCACTGCTGAATGCGTCACTGCTAGGAAGGACCCTAGTGTTTTTGTCAAGTTTTATCTCTTTCAGGCTTATGTGTACAATATACATGTATATACCAAAATAATTACATGCACATTACACACACACACAGATATATATATATANAAGATATATATATATATATATATATATAAGCATAGTGCAGGGTCAATTTTTTTTTTGTAGTTCACTCAAAACATGAACCTAATCTGTGTCTGGGTCTGCAGGATTGGCTGTTTTCAAAGGCATACGGTATCCTTGGAAAAGCCAATTTTATCATCTAGCATTGATAGTAGACATGCTGCTCAGGAATACTTGGTTACACCGCATGCCACTCAAACAACAAGGGAGTTTTGTCTGAGTGACATGTCAGCTCCTAAGGATGATCACTGAGGGTTCGAGCTTCTGAAGAGCTGTAAAGAAACATCTGCCAGAAAGGGCCACGTACATATTCTGTTCAGTAATACTGGGCATACAGAGAAAAATACAGGGAAACAAAATCAAGTGCATTATTTGGAGGTGTGGTAAAGAGAAGCATATCTGAGGATGAGGCAATTATAGGCTGAAGGAGAAGGGAATGGAAAATAGACAAGGTTTAACTTGCCTTTTCTTCAGAATCCAAATCAACTTTTCCTAACAGCAGAACTAGGTTCTAACCAAGCCTCTACCTAGAGTAAAAGTCAAGAAAGAGCTTTTCCAACATAAAAAAAAGCTGTTTCAGTAGAGGAAGGTGGGTTGAAAGAGTTTCGCTGTAAATTGCAGCCTTCAGTAAACAGAACAAAGGTTTGGGGAAAAAAAAACCTGAAAGCAAGAAATATAAATATTTTTGCTATTATTCTGTGGCATCCTTTTACTAGGAATTTTTAAGAGTCTAAGAAGACAGATAATACATACATTTTTGCAGTACATGTAGCTCTTTCTGCAGGTGAAATGGCTCACCAGTGCCACAAATAAGCTGTTTCTCTTCTGCAAGTTCCCCACTCCTCTCCTAATCTCTGGCAGCCCTAGAATCATATAAATATCACTTTTATATATTTTTTTTTTCTTTCTTGACCATGAAAGTTGCACATTTTGGTATTAAGACAGGACATGAGAAACAAATAAAAAAATATCTTTTGGATATTTTGGTAAGAAAATGAACAAGAAACAATCATGCATGTCTAATTGACATATTTATTAAATATTTCTGTTTTGTTGACAGAAGATTTTTAGATCACCTGTGCCTCTTTCATAATTAACTCACTAACCATTTACTGAGAAAGACTATGTGAACAGAGTACCTGAAATTTTGGTGTTTATCACCAAATTATTTGATTTTGTCACCTAACATATTAAAAGAAATCAGTTAAGCAATTCAGATCTACTGCTTAACACACAAGGACGTGACAGCATAGTGTCTATGTATATATTTAATCTGAAGTCATGAGATTTAAGAATATGCTTAAAGATAAGCACATGATTCCTGGATTGGTGGACTTAGCCATCTATTTACCACTGATTTCCATGGCAGTGTAGTACTGTTATCACTTTGAAATGCTCAGACAATTGTATCACTAAACCTTACACCTATTTGAAAACTTTTCTCGGTGATTACATCCATGCTAGTAACCTGAATAGTAGCCAGAAACATTCTCTGGCCAGTCTGGCCACGTCCTTATAGTTAAACTTTCCATATCCCAAACTGAGTGGCTGCATCCCAACTAGGTACTAGGTCCCTGATGATGCTCATCCCATCCCAAAGCAAGGATTTGGGAGAAAAAAACAGGTCAAAACCATGTTGGGGTTTGTTCTAACATTAATGGATCAGAAGATTTCATTTCACTTAAAAGTAATGTTCCCTAGCTCTGTTTGATTTATTAATATAGGTACAGCCCTCATGTCTTAAATATTCTATAAGGTTTCTCATAAAAATCAGCGTGGGGTACCCAAAGGGAGAAGGTTACTTTCTGAGCAAAATCAGGCTGTTCATCCTTAGATGTCAGCTGCCAGATGAGGAAGTGCTAATTTATTTGATTGGGTATTTGGGAAGCAGTGATGTTAGAGCAGTACACATCTAACGGGGAAGAAATATTAATTTTTGGCTGCAAAAACTCTGCAGTAATTTTGCCCAAAAGTCCAGCATTTGGGTGGCAAAGATGCTTTGAAAGACCTAAAATCTTGTAGGCAGCAAAATTCACCAATGCCAGAGACATGGTTCAAGGAAAAATGGAAGCATAATCCTACCTAGTTTATACCCTTAAGTAAAGTTTTGGAGGATTTTATCTAAATTGTTGTATTGTTCCACTTGAACCTTTATGTCACTTTTAATTCCTCTTTTTTCTTCCTTCAGAAGTAGATTAATCAAGCAGATGATCTGTTTTCACAATGACATATTTAAAGTAGAACGTGGCTGGGGATCTTCCTTTTAACGAGACTACCTAGAATTGGAATCAAGGGAATTCATGCTGCAACTTTGTTAGCAATGGCTCCAGCGTGATACCCTCTTTTAAGATATATTTAGAGAGGGGAGAATGTGCCATCATATGCAGTAATGTTTTCAGCTGGCAAACTCTGAAGAAAAGAAACCATTTCATCAACCTAACCCAGACCACGAAAAGTATCTGGTTCAGACAGAAAAGCCTGAAATCTAAAACCTGAAACAATAATGTAAATGCTCAGAAAAAGAGGATATAAAAAGCCAACAGCTTTCATTTTCTAAGAGCTCATGGGTTTGGACGGACTAAAATACCTCAGCTCTTTCCTGGAAGGCAAGAACATAGCAAAGATGAGGGAAAGCAGAACAGAAGCTGTTACAAGTCTAATGAACATTATTTGACTGAGTCATTGTGTAATTTACAAAATCAAAATCATGTGGATTTTGTCCTCTGCCTACTGTTTGCAATTTTTTTAATGTGATCGCAGAGTTCCCGTTTTTTATGAAACCTAAGTGCTTTCTCTATGTTTTTCACATTAAACCAGGTGAAATCATTTTTACTTTCCACTGACACACTGTGATTTCTGCTTGTCCTTTTCCAGCCTGACTTTTCAGTAAGCAAGTTCCCTCTGACTTTTAAAATTTCTTTTCTTGGGAACCTAAATTTTCCAGATGTCAGTGATTTTAAAACATCCAGTGTATGGTGATCTGATCAGTGTTTTAGTAGTTGTTTAAAAACGTTGACAAAATATGTAGAAAGAATACGCAATGCCATGTGGAGATATAAAGATTTTTATTGACATTAGGTTGTATGGGCTACATTGCTCACATGTGGTGAAGTCATGAATGTATTTTGTTATCACTATTTATTATTTATTTAGTGCCAAGAATGTGCTCGACAGCACCTTATTATGAATACAATAAAACCTTTTTACAACATGGCCTATCATATATTTACTTCAGACTCTGTTTTAGAGATATTTCAGAACACAATGTAGGGTTTTAAACTTGTGTGGGTTTTATTTTTGAACATCCTTCTCCCTCTAAATTTGGCTACCTTTTCTTCCCTATTTTGCATCCTTTTTTTTTTGTTGTTGTTTTCTTTCTTTCTTTCTTTCTTTCTTTCTTTCTTTCTTTCTTTCTTTCTTTCTTGGTTTTTTGGGGGTGGGGT
>VXBJ01000759.1:0-59249 GCA_013400055.1 Nycticryphes semicollaris | reverse complement strand
TTTTTTATTTTTAGCAAGATTACTTTTACAGTTTTAACCACTAGTACTTGGCAATTTGGCTGGGATAAACATTGGTATGCCTTGCTGCAAAACTGTGAATGTAGATATCCACTGGGACAAACCTAGTATTTCTAGCTCTAAAATACTTCATGCTCCAGAGTAGAAATTTTCTTGTAGTAGACTTGGAAAAACAAACAAGCAAACAAACAAAAGGTATTGCTTTCCTACTTCAATACAGGAAAAAAGGGAGAATAAATGTGCCAGGGCTTTTCTCTGTTACCTTTCCTTTTTTTTGAAGCAGTGAGCCTTTTCTTATATTACAGCCATGCACACTTAAAACAGATGGTGCTCCTTGCTTCAAAGCAAATGTTCTGTGTATGACCAAAATTTTCTTACTAGTAGTGCTATAGTGAGTGTATGCCATGGTTACTGTATTTAAGGTTCTCATGCAGTGGAATATGAGGCTGTAGTTTGAGAGGGACAAAGAGAATTAGGTGAGGAAGAAAGTTCTGAGAAACTGTGATTGCTCCTCACGCTTCCTTATCAGGGCTGCAGGGTTAGCAGCAAGCATACAGAGGTTGTCAAACATGGGGAAAGAACCTGCCTGAGGTATAGCTATTTTGCAAGACAATTCTGGCAAAGTAAAACTGGAAAGACAGTGACGTTTGGTGGTGAGGGTGACATGAAGGTTGATTGTTCTTGCACCTTAGTCTGGGGCTGAGGCAAAGGAGATTGCTGCCCTGGAGGCTGAGTATGGCTTGTCGTATGACTCTGAGCTCAGTGGCAAGGAACCAACACGAGAGCAGAAACAACTGAATTTTGGCCAGGAGCTGGCAAATTCAGCTGCGTTAGCAAGGCATGAAGACTGTTGCGGGAGATAAACCCCATGTGTTCTCACCAGAGCAGAATGACAGAGGCATGAAGGAGTACACACCACTGCAGTCAGCTGTGCCAATATAGAAAACAGTGGCAGGACAAGTGCAGTTACCTGTGTGCAGCACGGCACTGGGCCATGCTCAAACAACTCTGAGATTGCATACATATGTCCTTATAGATAGCTGCTGTAATCCATTTAAACAGAAGGGACATTGCTTTCTGTGACTATCTTCTGACAATTTTCTATGTCATTAATAACCAGTAGCTTAGTGAGGTGTGAAAAACAGGTGGAAATTTAGAGTATATGAAACAGAAATCTCTAACTGCTCTAATGTGGCAAGACTGAAACTGCTTATAAAGATTTGCCAATGGATGAGCCCCTCCATGGAAGAGTCTGAGGGGTTTTTGCTCTCTTTTAAAAGTCTGGTTGTACCTGATTTTGCAGCAGTAAAATGTTTAGTCAGCCCAAATTTCAACAACTTTTTAGTTACATACATGATAGTTCCATTTTCATGCCAAAGGCACCTGCTTATCAATCAGTTTTTTATGTGAAATTATTTAAAAAAAATCTAACAATAGTAGTAGTAATTCACAATAGATATACTTCATAAAACCATGGTTCCTAGAGCTGCAAGGGAGTGTTTGACATCATCTTGTCTGATCTCCTTTATAACACACAACATAATGCTTCCCTAAATTAAATTCTGCTTAAATTAAAGCATATTTTTCTCTCTTGCACATTCTCTCTTTCTATGTCCCCCTTCGCTCACTCAAAACTCAGTCTTTATTTTGAAACTGTCACAGAGAGAGAGATAAACCACTGCAAGCTGAGGTAATTTGTTCCACTGAAAGATTCTTTCATTGTTAAAAAATTGTGCCTTATTTCTTGCCTGAATTAGTCACACGTCAGCTTCAAACTACTGGATCTTGATGTATGCCTTTGCCTGCCAGGCTGAAGACGAAAATCATTGCTGAAATTTTTCTTCCATGGAGGTTCTTATTTATAGGCTGTTATCAAATCAATTATTAATTTATTTATTTTTTTATGGCAAGATAAATTAATAGCGTTTCTGGAATCCTTGACTAGAAGGCATGATATTTAGTCATTTATTCTTTCCCTGGAAGAAACATTATTCAGTAATTTAATCATTCTTATGGCACTTTTCTAACATTTTGCCTGTCAACTTTCTTCTTGGTCCTCAGAGTAGATGCAGTATTACAGTAGCCAACACCTCAGGTTGAGGGCTCTGGCAGAGCCACTCCCCTCTCCTGTTCCATACTCCCTTCATCCCAGGACTGTGCTCCAGGATGTCTGGGCTGCTGCATCCACATGGGAGGTGACATTTTTTCTAGTATGAACCATAGGCCAAACACTTTTTCCTAAATGTCACCTTAATGATTACACTACCTAACTTTAGCCTAGACATAGGAAGCTAGACTCCAGAAGCTCCCTGTATTATATATGTGAGGGAGATTTTTTCATGGGACGTATCATAACATAACTGCATATCTGTGATTTCTTATTGACCATACAGAATTGAAAGAGATTTCAGCCCTTAAAGCTGAACAGTGTGAACACTGTCCCTTCCACATCTCCAATTCCATCTCATGCAACAAACACTATCTTCTACCCATACCTTCTATCCCTTGGCTGTGTCCCACCTTTAAACCCGCTCATTACTATCGCTGAGGTAGCACTAAGCAGTCTCAGTAATGTGCCTGAAGCTGATCCCATTTCAGAAATTCACTACGCTTAAAACATGTGCAGCTGTGGCCACTCCTGAAACACTCTGTAAGTGCTGATCCATGGTTTTCGCATTGCATGCACCCAGCAGGCATCTTCCTTGTAGTAATAAACCAATTAGCACAACTAACTGTGCCTTCAGTGCTTATCTCTACAGGATCAAGCACATCATGCATTGTCTGAAATAACTCAAACTGCTTGTTGGGTTCTGTTTTGTTGGTCTAAGTTCCAATACGGAAATTACTCTTTTTGGATTGTGGAAAAAAAGTAACACCCTGCGATTCCTGTGTGGAAACTGTGCTTGCATCTGTGCTGCTTCACATCTTTATAGTTATAAGAGTGTTTATATCTGTTGTTGTTTGATCTCTTTTAAGGTCTGCTTCATCCCCAGAATCGCTCTAAATTACTTTCAATAGTTATATTATTGCTAGAAATTAATATACTGCATTTAATAATGTGACATTCATTTTAGTCTCCGTGTGTTCTTTTTTTTCTTAAATGATATTGCATTGTGCTGAAGGCTGCTTTGTTTTGTAACATCTTAGGCCACAGGGATTTCCCCCAAGAAGCCCACACTTCAGATGGCTTTGGAACAGGATGCATTGTCTTGCTGGCTTTCACCAAGTCTGAGGGAATGGAAGAGGAGAGAGGACCAGCAGGACATTTCCATCTGGTTTCCTCTGAGATATAAGGTGCTTGAGAAGCTCATTAATCATGATGTGGGGCTGGTAATACACAGACCACAATGACTGAAGGTATGAAAATTATAGCTTAGTTTCTTGAGACAGCTTATAGTTTCAAGGTGAATGTTTATACTTCCAGAGAAGTCTGTGATGGAATGCTAGACTTGCATCGCTCTCACAAAATTTGCAGTAGTTTGGATTCAGATCTATATTAACACTTGGATTTGGATCTGTATTAACACCGAGGCCAATGTATCTGCTTGAGACTCCTCTCTCAGGGTCTGAAACAGGTCAAGCTAGGCTTTCCAGGGACACAGCACGCACACATACCTACTGAGCTGTGTCTTAATTATCTTTCCAGCTTGGATCTATCTTGGGAAAGTTAAGGTCTCTTGACTTCCTGGGAAGTGTAGGTATTACAACATCTTTACAACAGTGTCTGACCTTCAGCCCACAACACCTAAGGCATATATTAATAATACCTCATTTTTATCATAAAATTAGCTGCAAATAATTTTTAATTTGCAGCTAAAGGAATAGAATCCGAGGCACACTTTTGGAGTCATGTAGTGTAATAACAAATAGTCTTATATCAAAACAGATTTTCAGTTTGGATTAAGTTCTCTGTAAAAATGAATCATTGTCCCTCAGTTAAATGGTGCCATTAACTCTGAAGAAGGGTTTTTACTGAACTACTGACTTTCTTATGAAATCTAAGCTGGTGGTAGGGTTTAAGAACTGTGACCAAGTAATATTTTTTGAAAGACTAGAAATTATAATCATAATAATTGCAAAACAAGACTCTATAAATTGGTCTGCCAGTGCACTCCTTTCTTACCAAATGTGCTGGGAAATCATTTACTGTTCATGTTGTGCTTGGAACATCCCCAGCAGCTTAGCTAACTTTACACTGTAAATGATGTCCAATTTTGTGTGGTGTGTACTGGCTATGTACACAGTTGCTATTCCTTTGCAGGAGGTGGGAAGTCCTTCTCCTCAAATACTGACACAGTTTTGAGTTGGTTACAAATATTGGCTGTGTCAGCAAAAGGGAGAGGAATTCTTTCTTTCAGCAGGCTGGCAGACGATGACAAGCAAGTCCTGTCACACCCAATGTAGCCATATTGCCTTGTTGCTGGGGAAGGCACTGTCTCTCTGATGAAAGAGGCAGACTGTGGTAAGACAGCCTGTAAAAACACGTATTTTTATTATTTTTATTAGTGGATTAGAAGCAACACTGGATTCACGTATGTACAATTTAAACTTACACACATCTGAAATGCTAAAGGGTCAACCATTCACCTACTGGTGATCTCATTTAGTTTGTACTCAGTGCACTTTTAAGGTAAAATTTTAATATATTGGGAAAAATTTCATGGAAATTGTTAACAAATTAAAATTTAATTTTTTATACTAGTAAAAACATACAATATCAACTCACACCAAGAGGTTTACTTGCTCAGTCTTTATTTACGCAAGCTAGACTTTGTTAGATAAAGACAATGCAAACAACTCAAGAACCTAGTCCTTATTTGACACAATAGGTGTTTATTGCACACAGATAAAAGTGTATACTGCACACAGTTCTTTTTGTGTTTTGTACAGAAGAGAGTAATTTTCAACTTCTCCGTGGGTTAAGAACTAATTCTTTTTTCCAGCAATTTCCTGCTGTTTGGCAACCCTTCTGTTGTAGATCATAAGCACTCTAATAGATTTGGCTTGTGCTGAGACAGTTCTCCTGAACTGATTTAATTACTGTTGTTATTGTGAAAAAAACAAACACTGACTAATCATTGGTATGTCTGTCTGTCTGTTCAGATGTTGTTGTTTACAAGTGTGCTGTTTAATCGTCTTGCTAGTTACAATTTTTAAAGTTGATTCCCCTGAAATCTCTGGATTTCAGCTTCTTCCTTACATCAGTCGTATTTGGGTTCTTATTTTTTATCCCGTTCCAGTGCTTTGTGGCAGTAGACTCCTTAAACAAGAAAAGTTTGTGTTAAATGTGGCATGTTTTTCTTCCACTAATATAGTTTTAGAACATGTAAGATTTTAGCATTTTAAATGTCCCATGGCAAAAAGTCACAAACTTCAACTATGCATTATATAAAGAAGAATGTCTTTTTTTTTTTATTTTGAGTTTTTCTTCAGATAATCTCTTTTGACGACTTATAGTTCTGGATTGGAACATGTATTAAAAGCATTGATAAGCCATCCTATGGTTAAATAACTGTGTCTAGCAGTCCTTGAGTTCATGTAACCAATAATGCAGTAGAATGGAAGTGGAACTTTTACACATATATCATCTGTGGCCTTAACTCACTATGGGAATCGTACACTTTTTACAAATGTGGTGTTATGCTTTTTTGCAATACTGATTAAAAAAAAAAAATACTCTGTTGATAGATAGCTGGAGCACCTCTCCTCTGAGGAGAGGCTGAGAGAGTTGGGGTTGTTCGGCCTGGAGAAGCAAAGGCTCTGGGGAGACCTTATAGCAACCTTCCAGTACCTAAAGGGGGCCTACAGGAAAGGAGAGTGTAGGGATAGAAGAGGAGTAATGGTTTTATATTGAAAAAGGGTAGATTTAGACTAGATACTGGGAAGAAATTCTTTACTGTGAGGATGGTGAGCCACTGGAACAGGTTGCCCAGAGAGGTTGTAGCTGCCCCATCCTGGAAGTGTTAAGGCCAGGCTGGATGGGGCTTTGAGCAAGCTGCTCTAGTGGGAAGTTGTCCCTGCCCATGGCAGGGGGGTTGGAACTCGGTGATCTTTATGGTCCTTTCCAACTCTAACCATTCTGTGCTTCTATGAACTGCATCGATTTCAGATTATGCAGGTTTAATATTTATTTATTTAACAATTAATTGCAATGTTCATGAGCCAGATCACACTGAACTGAACTGATTTGTAATATTCATGAAATATAGTGGATTTATTGCTTTAGGAAAGAACAAATTCTTTACATTAAAAAAGGTAAAACAAAAATAGAGCAAAATTACCAGAGTGGTAAAAGTTAGCCTTGCATAAATAAAAAATATGCTCTTAGGCTGTAGGTGCCATATTGTTGAGAAAATCTGCAGACTACAGTGGCAATGCTTTCCTGATTGAGCAGAAAGCTTAAGAACTGGGGCATAAACACTCACTCTTTTCATTTCAAAGAGTATTAACCCAATTTATGAAGTTTTCACTTCATTGTTTTACTGTTTATGAAGGAATAGAACAGAGAAGTTCACTACATTATGGATACACCAGTGTTACCCTTGTAATGCTGTGATTTGAAAGATGTGGAAGAGTCCCTGATTGTCATGCAGGGGGTTAGCTGTGGTGGGTAGTGAGGCAGGGGAGAGTAAAAGGAGAGCTGGACTGGTTGTGATTTGGCTGACGGTATGCTAATATTTCCAGAATTTGGAAAGTAATCCTTTGGAAAATACTGCCTATTAGTTGTCTTTTTCAAGTCTGAACTGACAGTTTGTAGACATTGTGTAAGAATTATAGGATAGTTTTGGTTGGAAGAGACCTTTAAGATCATCATGTCCAACTGCAAACCTAGCACTGCCAAGTTACCACTGAACCTCTTGCCTCAGCACAACATCTACTCATCTTAAATATTTCTGGGGATGGTGACTCCACCACTGTCCTGGGCACCTTGTTCCAATGCATGATAACCCATTTAAGTAAAGACATTTTCCATGTTAACCCTTTTAGTGAGGACATTTTCCCTAATATCCAATCTCAACTTCCCCTGGTAAAACTTGAGAACATTTTCTCTTGTCCTAATGCTTGTTATTTGGGACAAGAGACTGACCTCCCCTTCACTATACCTTCCTTTCAGGTAGTTGTAGAGAGCAATAAGTTCTCCCCTCAGCCTCCTTTTCTCCAGGCTAAACAACACCAGCTCCCTCATAAAACTTGCACTCTGAGCACTTCACCATCTTTGTTGCTCTTCCGTGAACGTGCTCCAGCATCTCAATGTCGCTCCTGTAGTGACAGATACAAAACTGAACACAGTACTCTAAGTGCGGACTCCACCAGTGCAGAATACAGGGGGACGATCACTGCTCTAGTTCTGCTGGTCACATTATCTCTAATATAAGTCAGGATGCTGTTGGGCACATTGGCCACCTGGGCACACTGCTGGCTCATATTCAACTGGCTGTCATCTGACACTTCCAGGTGTTTTTCAGTTACTCTTCCCCAGCCTGTATTGCTGCATGGGGTTGTTGTGACCCAAATGCAGGACCTGGCACTTGGCCTTGTTGAACCTCTTGATTGGCCTCGACCTGCTGATCCAGCCTTTTAAGGTCCCCCTGTAGAGCTTTCCTACCCTCAAGCATGTCGACACTTCTGCCTGACTTGTCTGCGGACTTAGTGAGGGTACACTTGGTACCTCATCCATGTCACCAATAAACATATTAAATAGAACCAGATCCAATACTGAGCCCTTGGGAACACCACTTGTGACTGGCTGTGAGCTGGATTTTACTGCATTAACCACAACTCTGATCATATGCTCTGTGTCTTTAAAAGCAGTAGGTCAATGAGTGGCGTGCTTTCACCATGTTGACTAGATACTATATCCTTAATTTTCAGGAAATGACGTTATTATTATGAATAAATATTTGTCTTTCATATTCCTGAAAAAAAAAAAAAAAGAACATATTTTCAAATAAATGGATTGTACAGTAAAGCCTAAGTCACTTCAAGTTCCTCTCTGGTGAACAAGGAAATAGGGAAGGAGTCATATGGTTGGTATGAGGATCACATATATGAGAGCAGGTACATCTTAGCCTGAGCCGAATAAAGCTTAGGGACTCTTACAGGAGTCCTTGGCCATAATGAGCTACCATTTTAAGAGAGTGATATGAATAATGAAGAAATCTCCCCAAAGATCAGCAAAGATACCTTTGTTTTGTCAGGTCTGTTAGATTTTCAAAAGTTGGTGAGCATAAGGAGCAAACTCTAAAAGCAATTAATCCCCACCTTAACAATGGAAACCCTACTCCTGCATAAAACATCAGGCTTGGCTTAGTCAGTCTTTTGGATGGTTGTCCTTCAAAGAACAGCTCAATGAGTTCTTGCTTCTGCTATAGGTTTATTTCTGGCAGTTTTGTGCTGGAAGCAAGCTCTAGAAAAGTGTTGCAATCTTCCTGATGATGAACAACCTCTTCAAATCCCATAATCCTGGAAAACCCCTTCAACTCCTTTGTTCTTTTGCCAGTACTTTTTTTTTTTGTGCAATGGTGTTTTAAATTTGATTAGGAAAATGAATCATTCTTAAAAAAAAAAATGAAGTCTTAATATGGGTTTGCAAACAAAACAATTGTAAGAGAAAACCCCGGCCCCAGGCAGAAGGCTGTAAAAGTGCAGGAAATAGGAAGTTAACAAACATGGCAGCATACAGAAGTGAGAACCTGTAGAGACAAATACATAAACCTATGTTTTGTTTTGCTTTGTTTCTGGTGAAAATTAGGAAGGCAGAAATGACAACCATGGCAACAGTATGTGGAATATCAGATTTGTTACAGGAAATGAAGATGATAGAATGCTGGAATCTCAGAAGACTGGCAGTGTAGCTGAAAGCAACAAAGATCTCTGTACAGGACTTTGGGGAGATGATGGAGGAAAAAGTTCTGAGGTTAAGCATAAAGTTGCAAAGCTGGAAATTACATCTGTGAAAACAGATCTGTGTGACAGATAGTTATACCATGAGCACAGAAAAATTGTAAGAGTGATAATGTATTTTGTGTTGGTTAGAAGTTAAAGCAAGCAGCATCAAATGATGACTAATGCCCCTAAGAGGAAGACAACCAGTGCAAAGAGATACAATGGAATTCAATGAGGGATTGTGTTTGTGTCCTTTGGACTTATCAGGATAATGTCCAGACAAAAGACAAACTAGAAAACAGAAGAAAAGAAAATATATCCTCACCAGTAAGAATCCGGTCTATCCAACTGAGGGTGTAGGTATAGGAAGCATATGAAACAGCTCTATAAGAAGCTCTGAGAAACAAATGCGTATATTGATCTGAGGCTCAAGAGAGTTATATTGGGAGTAGTAAAGAAGACCCAGGTGACTAAACCTGGTGAACAAAAATGTTACAAGAATGAGGACCTGAGTGATATATGGGAGAACAATGAAGGTGTGAAGAGTTATGTGGAAATGTTCATAGAAGATTTTGAAAGAGAAAGGTGGACATTGTCTTATTTGTTGAATGGGAATATGTCCGGTTCTTGAGACCGCTGAATTTTATTTATTCAAGGGCCTAGGACAGTGAGGATACAGAATCATAGATTCATAGCATAGTTTGGGTTGGAAGGGACCTTTAAAGGTCAGCTAGCCCAACCCCCCTGCAATGAGCAAGGAACCTTCAACTAGATCAGTATGCTCAGAGCTCCATCCAACCTGACCTTGAATATTTCCAGGGATGGGCACCTATCACTTCTTTGCGCAAACTGTTTCAGTGTTTCATCACCCTCATTGCAAAAAAATTCTTCTTTATAACAAGTCTAAATCTTCCCTTTTTTAGTTCAAAGCCTGTTAAAAAGTTTATCTTCATCTTTCCAGTAGGTCCCTTTAAATACTGGAAAGCCACGGTAAGGTGTCCCCAGAACCTTACCTTCTCCATGCTGAACAACCACAATGCTCTCAGCCTGTCCTCACAGGAGAGGTGCTCCAGCCCTCTGATCATTTTTGTGACCCTCCTCTGGACCTTTACCAACAGGTTCACGTCTTTCATGTGCTGAGGGCTCTAGAGCTGGATGCAGTACTCCAGGTGGGGTGCCCTGAAAGCAGAGTAGAGAGGCAAAATCACCTCCCTCAACCTTCTGGCCACGCTTCATTTGATGCAGCCCAGGATATGGTTGGCTTTCCGGGCTGTGAGCGTATATTGTTGGCTCATATCCAGTACCTCCAAGTCCTTTGCAGCAGGGCTGCTCTTAATCCCTTCATTCCCAAGCCTGCACAGATACTGGGGGTTACTCTGACCCAGATGCAGGACCTTGCACGTGGCCTTGTTGAACCTCATGAGGTTCACAGTGGCCCACCTCTCAGGCCTGTCCATTTTCCTCCAGATGGCATCTCAGCCCTCAGGCATGTCAACCGCACCACTCAGCTTGATGTTGTTTGCAAACTTGCTCAGGGTGCATTCCATCCCTCTGTCAATATCACTGATGAAGATATTGAACAGTACTTGTGCCAGTATGGACCCTGAGGGACACCACTTGTCCCCAGTCCCCGTCTGGACATTGATCCTTTGACGACTACCCTCTGGATGCAACCATCTAACCAATTCTTCATCCACTAAACAGTCCACTCATCATAGAATCATGGAATCATGTCCAAACTAAACCTACCCTGTTGCAGCTTGAAGCCATTCCCTCTTGTTCTATCACTAATTACCTGTGAGAAGAGACCAGCACCAACCTCTCTACAATGCCCTTTGAAGTAGTTGTAGAGAGTGATGAGGTCTCCCCTCAGCCTCCTCTTCCTCAATCTAAACAGTCCGATCTCCTCCAATCACTCTTAAGATTTATTCTCCAGGCCCTTCACCAGTGTTGTTGCCCTCCTTTGCACTCACTCCATCACCTTGATATCTCTCATGTACTGAGGTGCCCAAAACTGGACACCATACCTCTCCAATCCATACCTCTCCATTTTAGAAAAGTGGATGTTGTGGGGAACAATGTCAAAAGCCTTACAGACATCCATCGCTCTTCCTTTTGTCTACTGATGTAGTCACTTCACCATAGAAGGCCACTAGCTTGGTCAGGTAAGACTTGTCCTTGGTGAATACATGCTGGCTGTTTCAAATCACCTCCCTGTATTCCATGTGCTTTAGCATAGCTTTAAGGAGGATCAGTTCCATGATCCAGGCAGAATGGTATCCTTCACACTTCTGTCTCCTGTTGTAGCATTGGGTCTTTTATTGTAGACTGTGAGTTTGTTATAATCTGCTGAGAAATGCATTGAGGCTTAGGGGGTACAGCAAAATGCAGAGCAACTGTAGGGTGGCTTTCTAGAACTGCCTGGTTGCTTCTGATTATGGAGAATTTGGCTTACAAACCAGGGTTCTTCAAAGCATTTACTCCAACATGAACAAGTGTTTCCTTTCTTGTTGTTTATTGTTTAGTATTATTTTGTCTGTGCACCCAAAAGTATTCTTTACAAATAGAAGGAGTAATATTAGCATTCCAGTATTGGCAGATGAGTTAACTGTACCGTATACATCTGCTTTAAAATATATGGTTTAAACTTCATATTAACATAAAATATAGAGGATAGAAGAATAATATTTTAAAGGAAGTGATGGAAGAACCATCACCAAAATTATCTAAAATATCACCCCATCTAAAGGATTCAGGCATATATTATAGGGAAGAGTCATACATTGGCTGGGATAGGAAAGATGACCTAACAGCTCTTTCATCTGTAATTACAAGTTTATGTTCCCAATGGTTTCCCTAAGTTTAGTAACAAGACAAACACGCTACTGGTTTTGATGTCCAAATGACTTTTAAGACATTAAACATACTATCTATGTGAATAGCAGAAATATAATATATATTCTATCATAAGTAATAGTTATTTTGCCCAGAAATACTGTAGTGAAAGAAAGAGTTGTGTTCTTAGTATAATCTGATTTACCGAGTTCATATTAGTACCTATTTCATAATACTTTATTTAAGCCAAGTTATGTCACCTATGTTGTAACTTGTTCATATACCTATATGTGATTCTGTACGCATGTACACACAATCACTCACACAATGCTGTTTGTTGAGGTCCTGTTCAATGTGACCTCTAATTTCTATCATTTTTAGCAAACCCTGTTACTAGTAAATCTAAACAGAGGCAAAAGACTGGAATTTGAAATACTTTTAATGAGAAATACAAGAATACAGAACTAGAAGAGACCTATAATATCAAATCCCTTCATATTTATTTGCAGACACACATTTCCAGCAATTTCTTTCAGAAATTTAGGAAGATTCATCTTTAAAACTAATTACGTTTCCTTCCTCTACTGCAATCACTGGAAAGTTGTTTTAGAACTGTGCTTATGAAAAATGACACTCCTCCTTATTTGTAAGGGAATGGCAATGGAATGTAATGGAATAAAAATAGAAAAGCATCCATTGTTAATGACTGCCTTCATTTTTTAGTTGCTGTTTTTGGAAGATCTTTTTCATCCTGTGTCCCCTTCCTGTCTTTCCCAAATGACTGCAGAAAGAAATCATACTTTCCTCACCCTTTGTTCTGACAAGCTGTGTAAGCTAGTGCTACCTTACTACTGTACAATTTTTTTTTATCTCATTTCTGTCACTCTGCACTCAGGTGTTTCCAGCTTATGATATTGTGTGCCTCCTCTGGACTGGTGATGCTTCCTGATTCTGCTTCATCTGCAAATCATGAACCTATTGCTATTGTCTTTGAGGCAGCATCATTAATGAAAAAGTTTCAAGATCAATCCTCAGTCCAATCCTGGGAGACCTTTCCTGGTAAATTCTTCCATCTGGATTCAGCATTACTCTTTTTATATTCCCCTCATTAATCCATTTTTCAGCAGAGAACCTACTGATATGCAGTTTAACTAATGACTAATCCCATATTAACTAATATCAAATGCCAGTAGTCCAGATAAATGAGTTCTACAGTATTGCCTTTGTTTAGACAATCAGTTTTTTTCATCAAAAGAAAGACATCAATCTAGTGCTATGTATTTTACCTCTGATAAACACATGTCATATTTCTTCCCTATTGTTCTCTCCTTATATTTAGATTTATCTTGAAAATTTGTCTCCAAATCTGATATACTTTAAAGAGTTAGGGAAACAGGCCTTTTCAATAAGTGAACAAAGCTTGCTGCTTACAAACCATATGATACTTCCCCATCTTGAAGCAATAAAAAAAGAAAAGACAAAATATATCCAAATAGCTTCCAACAAAGTAATACAAACAAACAGTCCCAATATTCTCACACTCATACGTTTTCTCCGAAGATTTGCATTCTTTCTCATGTTAGATAAAATTGATGATAGGGAAAATATGTTGGCAAGAAAATTCTAATTACTTTATTTTAGCTATTAGAATTGGATAATCCTTCAGTCCTTAATCCTTAAGAACATTCCCTTTGTAGAGTCTGGCAGACCAGACACTCCATATCATATATTTCCTTTCAAGCTAAGGCCTCAGGCTGATGCTTTATTACATCAGCCCATCCCACATCTGGGCTCTGGAATGAAACTTGCACATCAGAACAGAGTCTTAAGGATACCCTCATGGGTATGTTGTGTATTCTGGAAAAATTAGTTGTTCAAAAAGAAATTATCAAGATACTTTTATTATCTCTAGTGCATGTGTATTGGTAAACCTTTCACAACTGGATGCTGAGAAGTTCTTTGTGTTTCAGTGTTACTAGGTCAGATTCAGCTGTTCTTGAACTTTGCCTGCAGTCATCAGTGTTGGCTCTTCCGTTGGAGTTTCTGGTATGCTTGTCTCATCTTGTAACACTTCATTTTCAAAATGGTACCTTGTGAATTTCAGAATCCATGAAAAACCATCTCTTGACTCAGTTTATGCAAGAATAATTTACCGAAACACGACCTTTTTATGTATTTGGCTTATTAGTCTGTTCTTCAGTTCTCTTCTTTTTCACTTATCCCATGGTCCCTCAGGTCTGTTTTCTCTTTTACTCAGTCTCTGTCTACTTTAAGGCTAATATGAAGTTTCTCTGTTTCACAATTAAGGAATTTTCGGTCCTTCAATCTCAAGATATTAGTAAGAAAAGTGGTATTTTTTGTTTGACTCATTTTCCATGCTCATCAACCTATCAGGAAAATATGTGATTAATTCCAGCTACAGGGATCTAGACTCAATGCCTTGTCAGGTCTTGTTCACATTCATAATGCTTTTTTTCTAAATGACAAACAGATTTTTTTTTTTCAAAGTACAAAGAAAAGCTTTACATATTTTCTAGAAGCAGAAAAAGTTATTTATTGGTTCTTAGTGAGAAGTCATTTTGAGTTCTCTAGGCCATTTTTTTATATAAGTGCATAAAATATGGAACATTTCCTTTGTTCACCTGAAATATAAGTATGGTATCTGAAGTGCACATCTGTTTTGGTGTGAAGCTAAATAGTTTATTTGTCCTTAATGCAGAGATGTCTAATTTTGGAAAGAAAAAAAAAATAATATGGAAAATGACCAATTAAAATGGAGAAATTTGATACAATTTTTTTTTTTTTCTATAATCCTAAAATTGCATTTTGGAAAACTCACTTTTAAGGGTGAAATATGTTCTTCATTTTGAAAAGCAGACAGCATTATAGAAAATGTTTCTGCTTTGCACTGACAAGCAATTACAGATACTCAGTGTACTCTAATTACATGGTACATTGAAACAATTATATACATATTGTCTCTTTTTCCACATTCAGAATCTTCCAGTAATTTACTTATCCAATTATTCTTAATGCTTTTCCACTTTGTATTTTCCAGCACATGGAGCAAGTGGCCTACATGTGGGTGGAGGCTGAGGGGCTATAACTAGTTTACAGACTTCAGAGCTAGGCACTGAAACAGATGTTTCAAAATACCAAGTATGGAAGACATATTGCATCAAAGTTTGGAGAATTTTACAAGTCAAATTTTTGTAAAAAAAAAAAACTTTTTCACAAGTTTTACAAGACTCCCAGGAAGCCCCTCAGCCTCCACCCACATGTAGGCCACTTGCTTCCCTCATTCCGGAAAGTTTCTGGGTCATATAATCTGCATATGCATGGTCAAATTTTGATCCTTTTAAGCTAGAATTATCACAGTGTTTAGGAAAACCAAAATCAGACCAAGTCCCACTAAAATTTACTATATAGATCAGTGTACACAGCATTATGTACTGTATGATGAGAAAATGCTCAGACCACTGTCTGGTGACCTGAGAATTTATTCTCTAACATCAACAGCTTTTAGATATTTTTGCTTATCAAAGACAACTACATCACTTTTTCCTTTAATGTTTCTTTCCCAGGTAGGATAAAGGAGATTGGAGGATATTTTATTCAATTTCAACTTAATAAAAGCAAGCTGCACAACAATTGCCACTGCATTTCTAATAAAACTGTTATAAGAACATCACTTTACTAAGAAGACAAAATGGAAAGCACCTAACTGTTATAATCAACGTTGGCATTTTGGGACATGCCTGGGAAGTAATTTATTTGAATGTTTTCAGTAGATGAGGTTAATAGGTTGTACAGGAACAGAGCTGACAACATGAGTTAACTGTCAGCCGACCCACGTGCTGTAGGGCTGTATAGGAATGCAGTAGGTAGATGAGATGGAAATGACAGTGCGGAAACATTCAGTTTTGAAGTGGTTTCAAGCTTATGATTGATTTGATAATTTAATTTCGAAAGATATAACAGACATGCTTTGTTGGAGCCACCTTAGAAGGTGAGGTTACATGGTATTTGCCGTATGTTTGTGACTTCAATCCAAAGGAAGCTAAGGCAACATCAGAAGATAATGGTCTGTTACATGCATTCAGATGTCAAAATGCATAAACATCTATTTCTTCTGCTTTTACGTTCTTCCTGTCTTTCAAAGCCTGCCAGTAGAAAATGAGCCCCCGCGTTCACTCTAATGGGTAGGTATTTTCAGTTATCGCTGGAATCTGACTTTCAAAACAAGTATCTTTCATTCATCCTCAGTGATTTAAATATTTTGAGAAAAAAATTATACATTCCAGACATACATAGAAATTATTATCAATAACAGTAGCTATGTTTAAATTATTTGATTCTAATTGTTCCTTCATACTTGATTAAAGGAATTACTATGATTTCCTGGCATGTTTTCAAATGTTTGTTGGGTATTCTTCCTTTTTCAGCATAGTCATTAGCAAATAAATACCTAGATCATATATGTTCTGGAATACCTGGGGTTCTAATGGGTCAGTTGGGTTTTTTTGTTTGGTTGTTTTTTTTTTTGTTTGTTTGTTTGTTTTTTGGGGGGTGGGGGCGGGCGGCGGGGGGAAGTGGCTAACACTGTCTACAGAGTTAGGAGAAATTTTGTCATGTTTTCAGAAACTTCCATACTTTATTTGCCCTGAACTCATGAGCATTCACCTAAAGATAAGACTTCTGGTGAGATGCTTGAAATTTTGATGGCTCTTTCTGAGCTTCTGAATGACAGGACATTTTCCCACTGCTAGCAGAACAGCACTGTGTTTGTTTGGTTTCTGGTATTTTCCAGGAATATCCTAATGCTTGACAGGGTTCACAGCTGAGTTATGCTTAGGTGAAGCATATATTCGGATTCGTAGCTGCACTGGAATTATTAAGGTATTTTTAAACATACATTTGTCTATATAATGTAGCATAGACGTGTACCCAATACAACTAGAGAAGTATAGATTGATATTTGAACACTTTCTGTTCAGTTGTTCCTTTAGGGAATATGGATTACAAATGTAAACTTCTATGTGTACCACCACTAGCACTGAAAGAATAAGCATAATATGTGGAACATTTCATATCATCCAAAAGACCTTTCAAGTCCATACATTTTATGTTTAGCTTATTTCAAAGCAATGCCATTGCCTCACTTATGGTCATTTAGTCTTAAAAGCTTTTCAGGAATGTCCATTTCAAGGGTCATAATCCTAAAACCTAACATGTTTTTGGGTTGCTTAACATTTTGCTATCAAATTAAAATCTGATATGGAGTTATTGAACCAGATGAAAAATAAAAGTTCCTATACTTGTGAAAGTGGATATGGAGGTTTAGCTACTTGTTCACAAATATCTGTCATAAAAAAACGCATAAATTCTAAAATGCTTGGGACAGTATTAAAAACAAACAAATGAACAAATCCCAAACAATTTCACCTCTGAATCCAGTTTTGGAAGTGCAGAATGTTTTTGGGTTTGATTTTTTTTTTGGTTGTGGTTTGATGGGTGTTTTTTATGAACAGGCATTTATGAGACATTTAGCTCAAGCATACTTTATAACTTGAAATTCTAATAAAGATTTTAAAAACTGAAGAACACAATCTTCAGCTTTGAAACATCAGTTTTCATTTTCCTAGTTCATATATATTTTTAAATATGAACCCAAAAGCCAACCAAACATCCAACCAAACAGAAAAAAAAATAATGTCCCATGTAAAGGCAATTTAAAGTACTTCTTCCATTATTTTCTAAGAAAGTGAGTGGAATTAACAGCTCATTCCACAGATGGTTGCCATGGAGCTCAGCTGGCCCTGAATATAGGAGTTCTGCCTTTGGTTTGTATGGGTTGGAGGGGTTGACTTACGTATTTTACATGTTGCTTAAAAGTGTATTTTTTTTTTCCATTTTCATGTTGATGTCTTCCTTTTCAGTCTTTGATTCCTTAATCTTTTCCAAACATCACAATTAAATGCATCTTGTAATAGAAGGAAAAGAAGATACTTGAAACTGGTCAGATAAGCCAGGATATGCACTGCATCTTAGGGCTCCCAAAGACCCTGACTCAGCTGTTCCACCAGGTGTGCAAGCATGTGGTCATATTTCAGTAGACACAGAAAGTCTACTTTTATAAATATTATGCATTTTATAAGTAGAGAATAATTTGCATTTGATTAACATGGATCCATGGTACAGCACATTTTCTTATATGAAAATACCCTCAACCATTCTATGAGGGAATAATGGGAAAAATCATATTACTAGGTCTTTTACAAAACCCAGTGAAACCTTTATTTTAAAATATTTTCCTTACTGAAATTATTTTAACCTGATGGATAAGGAAAGAGGCAGAAAATAGTTCAAGAGCTTGTGTGATGGAGAGTCGGTTGAAATGAGTAAATGCATGTTCTTCTGAATAATATACAATGCATTGCACTGATCTCATTAATTCATGTGATCAAAAGTGAAGAAGATTCTTGGTTTTTATTTCATTCTAATAGATCTTCTCTGAGAAGAGAAAAAAAAAAAAAAAGAAGTTTGGTAGAAACACTTCTAGAGTCAGCTTAACTCCGTACTTCTGACTGAATATATAATATTAATAAATATAATTAATAGATAAAAGGAAGTAAAATAAACAAAAGGCTGTTATCCGTTTGGATTTTTTCACTTGCCCTTAATATTAGTTTTTTCCATCAAACAATTTTGCTTGTAAATCACTGTCACTAATGCAGCTGATTTATTATTATATTACCATCTTACATTTCATACTGCTCTTTTCTTATGAGTAGATATTCTTTGTAACAGTGATTTTAGTGATATCCAGCAAGAAAATGCTAAGTGTTTATCTGCTTACAAATACTTGTGAGTTCACACCATTAGATCACCTGAATGCTTATTTAGATTTTTTTTTGTTTCCTTACTTGAGTATATTTCAGATTTATAATCCGTGAGCAAAACAGCATGGACTTGCACAATGATCTAAGCATAGCTAAAAAATTCCAAGCATTGCCTATCTCTCTGATTTCATGTATATGTACAATTTCAATGTAAATGCATGTTTTAAATGTCAGGGATTTTAATTTGTGACATCCCTGGGGCCTGAAAGTTGTAAGATTTATAGTAGGCAGTTAATAATTTTTCCTTTCTTGGTGGTTTTAAATGAATTAAAAATAAATCTGTTTACAGAATTGTTTTTGCATTCCTGCATTTGAATTGAGTATTTTGTACCCTGAATCATTATCAAAATGTATTATCTCTAGGGCTGGATTTTGTCCCATATGGAGTTCAGATTTTTAATAATTTTTTTTCTGCTGTGGTAAGGATAATATTGTTGGATCCTCTTATTTTTATTATTGCTGAATTCTCTGCAGGGGTAATTCAACTGTTTAACTTCTGTTAATCAATTTCTTTATAACATAGATATAACAACATGAAAATGAATTTCCAGTCAGACACCTGAGCCTGGTTGTTTAGCTTTGTCATTATTCTGATATGCTACTTCATAAATCATGCATCATTACAAAAATGTAACCATGGGCTTCTCAGAAAGGGCACTTCTATGTATAGAAAAACTTCCTTAATATTAATTTCCTTTAACATAAATGCAAATCTTCTATGTTCTTGATATAAGTATTTAACTTTTCTTGGTGCTACAATATTATCTTTATTTAGTTGTTCACAGGCTTTTACTATGCATCTGTGTCCACACTGGCACATTCCCCTCAGGCATAGGCTGCCTGACCTGACAGAATTTGCTTCAGGCTGGGAAGAAAATTAGGAGAGCAAAGGTCTTCCACCAAGACTGGAAGGAAAATGTCAAGAAGTGAATGAGACACCTGGAAGAGTGTTTCAAGAGCAATGATGCATCTCAATCTTTTGGAGGTTGATGGCAGAAAAATCCATAGGAAATGTAGTTATTATGATTAAATTATGAAATTACCTGTGCCTTCTGCCCCAATAAGAATTTATTGATTTTTTATATTAATGATCATGAAACAGACATTCAGTGACAATAAGACCTGAGACTTGAATAAAAGGAATAGATATTATATGTTGTAATCAATTTTTTTTTATTATGTTTGTATATGTATATCTAGGTGGCTAACCTTTTTTTTGCATTAAATACATTTTTTTCTTGAATCTTTGTTTTCAATGGAAAAACAGAGCCAAAATTAAACTTTAGCGTTCTTCCATTTATGTCAGTGAAATGGTAGTGATTAATCTGGCTTTCGTTTCACAGGTTTTGAAAGAGGCAAATCTGTGGTTGGTCCCTGCTGTTCTCAAGTTCCAGAGAAGATGCAAAATATCTGTATTTAAACATCAAAATTACAGTGCTGAATCAACTGTGCTAACAGGGCAGACGAAGCCTAATTTCAAGGAGATCATGTCTGCTTTACCAATGATTTTTGAAATCTATTTCCATTTAGCTGCTAGGGGATGGGTGAATTAAGAACATAAGAAATGCCCTACTGTCCCAGACCAAGGGTCCATCTGCCCTTATTCCATCTCTGGCAATGCCAAATAGAGAGCACAATAAGGAGAGAACAAATGCCTGGCCACTTGTCATCCATTCTTGCAATGTCCCTCAGAATCCAGAACTGTTTATTAAAGATATTAGGGTGAACATTCATATTTGTGCTTTTAATATTAATTTCCAGATGTTGTCCATGAATTTGTTTTACAACTTTTAGGGTGTTTCTAAAATTCAAATCTATTCCTCCACCTCCCTAGGCCAAAAAACCCAGAACCACCAACTAAGTAAAGAAGAAATTTTTTCTACCTGTTTTCTACCTACTTGTGGCATTGACTGTGACTCTGTTCATTTGTTGCAGGTTTTGGTGAAGAACTAGGTAACCAGCTTGTTCACAGCTTTCATAGTTACACAAATCTCAGTCTTATCCCTGAGCTTTTCCCTTTTCAAATATGATTTTAGACAAATGTCAGTGATGGCATTAATACTCTTCTCTGGTTATGACTCCAAGTTCTACAATGAGTATACCTGGTTTAGACCAGTTTCCGCTATTGTATTATTTTGCCTGTACCTACTACAAGATTCCTCTGGTGTCTTTTTGCCCTCTTTTTCATTGTTCTAAGACTTTCTGAAGCTTTAAGTAAAAACACTTCCAGAAGCTAGTAGGCTAGGATCAAACTTTTTAATATACTCTTTTCTCAACTCCAAGACTCCCATTTGCTTGCCTTCACAGTGGCATGGCTTCAAAAGAAAACGTAGAGCACAATCTTTTCCACAGCTTGGCCTGAGTCTGACAGGCAATAAGGCTTTGCAGATCCCAAGTCAATTAATTCTTGAGTGAAACTTTTCTGCAAAAGGGCCAATATTGGTAGTTCATCCACTATGTCTTGGTTTGTTAAGTACTACTTGTGAGAAAGCCTTAGATCCACAAACTTTCCTACCGGTTGCCTACACTGCAAATGGAAGTGATATATGTCTAGGGACACACAATTTTCCTTGCACGTGTCACGTCAGAGTAGGGAAGTACCAAAGTGAAGAAGATTGGTTGCAGGTCATTCAGGTGGCTTATATAATTTGCTGTCTTCATAGGACATGCAGCAGGTGTTTGGTGAAACCATGCTAAGTAACAGGCTAAGCACTACAGTGGGGCTGGTTGGTTCTGCTGGCAGAAGTGTGGCAAAATGGTTTGTTCCGCCTGGAGGAACACAGGCTTTTGTTTAATATTGGCTCTTCTGATGATTTGGTCCCACATGAAAAGCACAACTTCTTAGATCAATTTAGTGCAAGTTTATCTACAAAATACATGATGTTGATGTGAACATTGATTTATTGTTTAAATTAATAGAAGCTGATAATTATAATTATTAGATCATTGGACATATGAAGTCATTCTGTCTTGCTTATCATAAAATATTGTTTGGCTCTGGTCTGTATTGTATTTCCCTGCCTGTTTCAAATAGTCATTTGTCTTTATCTGGAAAAAATATTGATGAGTGATTTAGTGATTTTATTTTCAAAGAAACGTCAAAACATTCTTATCACATCTAACTCTGACTTGTCAACACTGAGTATGCTGGTGCATCAGTGTTGCCAAAACTATGATGGTTTAAGGATAGAAGTGAGAACAGTTTTTCATGGAGGTCACCTTTTGTTGTAATATCAAATCTCCACAGAATAAAGCAAGCACTCTTTCAAGTATCATGAATTGTATGCTGGAAAGACGAGGTTTGCCTAGAAATAACTGATGGATCTCAATTTTATTTTTTTTTTGGTGGGGGGGGTTCTTGGTTCCCAGCTATACCACTTGTCTACTAAACTGTTATTCTCATCCTATAAGAAAATTCCTTCTTTAAGGCGGAGAAAAATCTTCTATAGGGAACACTCTTTAGAAGAGGACATTGCAGTTAGCTTTCAATGAGTTCATGAACACTGCTTTGTGTTTGAAAAAACATGGTTTTACATGCTTAACATTGATTCTCAGTTTCTACCTGCCACAGAAAAAAGACATATGCATAAGGGTAATATTGCTGTTAAAATTGTTCAGTTTTGTTCTCTTTTGCTTGCTGGGACAAAGATGTTGAAAGGCCAGTAATGGAGGCAGTATGGGAAGGACAATATAAAAGAAGAGAAGTTGGTGACCTTTTTCAGAGGAGTAGCACCTAGAACAATGGAGCTCTAGACACAGGCATTTGAGGTATAACAAATATGATCTTGATTACTAATATCAGAATACCCAAGAGACAGCAATATTTGAGACCCTTGAACATAAAAGTCAAAACATGTAAAAAATAAACAAGTGACAGGTAGATTCAACAGAACATCAGAAAACTCACAAAACGGTCAAAACACAAGGCCATCACTGCACCAACAATGTAATTGGTGTTAGTGTTGGTGGTTTTGGTGGTATTTTTTTACCCACAATGAAGATTTGTATAAGGAAATTTGAGTGTCTTTCAGGGGGTTAGATATTTCTGTGGAGGTAGTCTCTAATGGGATGGGTCACTGGGAATAAGCACAAAACAGCTTGCTGCTACCACCACTAGAAGCTATAGAAAGAAGTCTGGTGTTACAAATCACAAAGTGTAAGTGGTAAGTTTTGTTTCTCTGAACAGTTTTCAAAGTACAACAAAACACTAAATATTTGATGCTTTGTTCAGAGTGATAGGAACAGAAGAAATCAGCAGAGATGAAATTAACACCTGCAATTGCCTTACTGTAGCAAAAGTTATTTCAGACTGCCTGAGAGATGAGAACTTCTTAGAGAATTTTCCTTCTATGATAGATAAGGAAATCCCCACTTGGATATCACATTGGGCATAAAGGATTTGCAATGCTTAGACATAGCAAGATAGGTGAACCAGATTTTGAGCAAACGGAGATGCCTTGGGGATGGTGGAGGAGGTTTGACTGAGGTGTAAGAATGGGTGAAGGTGTAGAGAATGTTCGTTGAATTTGCCAGGAGCTCTCCTAGACCTCCTAGTATACAGCTGTGCAAACAATTGATTTTTTGGTTAGATGTATAAACCCAAACACACTCAACATGCAATTTCTGCTGATCCAGAATGAAAAAGTTTCCAATTGCTTTATAAAACTGAGACCCTCTAAACTTTTGTTCCATCTTAGCAAAACATCCTCTTTGGCTGAAACGAAATTGCTAATTTGGCTTTTTTTTTTTCCTTCTGAAAATATTTAAAAATCAAACATAACTGCATGTGGTCTCAATAAACCATTCGAATATAAACAATAAAATCTTAGCTTCACTCAGACCTTATTATCAAATTAGATATGAATTTATGAAGAGTTTCAATGGTCACAAAATTGCTGATTTCAGTGAATGAGCTATTTGGGGAAAACAAACATTCACCCAGTTCCTATTATACTACTGGACTGCCAAGGTATGAGCCTGCTCCTGTTGCCTGGTGTGGACTGGCCTTCTGTCAAACCCACGCAAGCTGTTCCCATGCTGGTGGGCCAAAGCTACCGTAAACGAATGATTGTGATCCATGTTTCATTCTCTATGCTTAGATAGGCTGTATAAGCCACTGACCATCCGCTATAATAATGCACAGGCAATCCCTCAATGTGCTCAATTTTCTGTACCTTTCAAGGCAACAAAGTCTTCTCTTTTGTCAGGTGGTCATTTCCCAATACAACTGTTTTGCAAAGACCAGGAAGTGGTTTCCAAGTATCATGAAAACTGTCATTTTGATGTTATCCAGAAGTAAATTTATTATACAAACTGTGTGGCAGAACAGTTTACCTTTTAAACAGCATCATCAGCCTTAAGCCAGTGTCAGGCAATGATTGATTCAGAGTCTATTCATTCTGATTTATGCCTTATTGTTTTAAATTAATGAGCTTTCTTGCAGAGTAGATACAGTTTAGTGTGATTGCCAGACCCTGGTCCTTGAAATAAGAGATGTTTATATTGTTGGGAAGTGATGTAACGGCAGCTTGAATTATGTTTATTAGCATGTGAAAGTCTTTAGCAATATATCTGTCTGTTTTCTATTAGTGATTTGGATGCAATAACAAAAAATGTCCATGGATAACAAATTGGAAAATGTATGCATATTTAGCTGGCTGTAAGTGTTGCATTGGGTTTCTTTAGGGGGAGGCTGTGTTATTGGGTTGTTTTTTCAAACATTTTCCAGTCACAGAACAAGTTTTGTGAAGGTGCTATATAGAGACATTGGTTTTGTTTGTTGTTGGTTTGTTGTTGTTTTTTTCTTATTAGAAAATAAAAATAAATCTAACCTGAATGTAACCCTGACTTTTCTGTATGTATTGGGAAGTATGGGTATGTACCTGCAATTAAATTTTGGTAAAGCACCATTATTTACTTACTTACTTACTTGTATTACTGGAGGACATGGAAGCTCCACTAAGTATTACAGACCTCTTTTGCTGGATAGATAATTAGTGCATAGGGAGTTAACATTTTATATCTGTTTCACTTGAAGTGAAGCCAAGGTGTCTGATGCTTTTGTGAATCTAAGCCTTACTACATTAGAAGACAAATATACCAAAGATGATATGTACTGTGTAACTAGATGTTATTCACATGATCATGTATAGTTTTATAATGTGCTTTTACTGGTTTTAGAAAACAAAACCAATCCTCATTAGGGTAAGTGTTTGAACATTATGAATACTACCTTTTTTTTTTTTTTTTCCTGCATATACTTCAACTATTTGTGGTGGTTGACTGTTCTTCTTGTCACTTTTGTGTTTGTTCTGAGATAAGCAGTATCTTCACTTATAAATTCTTGTCTTTGGTTGTCAACTTTGTAAGGTATGAAAGCTCATACTGTGGCTTTGTGTCTGAACAATTGTCTAATTGTCAAACCATAATGATCTTGGAAAAATCAAATATGTGAAAGCGGAAAAATGCATCAAACATAATTAAATACTGAAGGGAGTAGTTCCAATAAAATGACTGGAATGCTGTTGAAACTAAAGTCCTATTTTATAGGTGACAGAGCATGAAAGATTAGGATGTTTAAACAATTCAAGTTAATTCTGAGGACAGGAGTTAAATAAGGTATCAATGTTCACAGCTGGTTTAAAATAAATTGAAGTTCCTGGGCACTTTCTAAAGAATCTTTGAGTTTAGTACAGCTTGTAAGAGGCAAAGATCCATGTAACATGGAAGAGGTGATGGTAAGATCTGGTAGATAATATAGGAGATAAATATATATATATAAATACTCCTTTTATAGATGCCCCTGGAGAAAGACATTTGGAAATAAATTTTCTTGCTGGAAATTCATCCAGGAAAAGAGTTTATAAAATAATTGTTTTCTGAGATCGTTTGAGTTTTTGGTTATTTGGGTTTTTTTGCTGGGTTTTTGGTTATTTATTTACAGTAATAGATGATTCATAAGTAATATGAGCTAGAAAATAATGGATGTGCATCAAAGTCAATGTTTGAGAAAGCTAGATGGAACCATTTAACTAGAATTTAGATTTGTGGTGATAATCTGGAATTTAATTAGAGTTGGGGATTATAACTCATCTGTAAATGTATTCAACAGAAATTACTACTTGTAAATGTAAAGCTATGTCCAGGTTCCATGATATACTGAGGGCAATGACAATCTTTATTTCAGAGACTTTCCAATCCTTTGCAGTGGTGTGAGAAATTATTTCATAAGACATTTGAATAAAAAAATCCCTCATTAAATGCAAATGATTTGTGACCTCTGAACATTTTTCCAAATGGTACAAAAGTTTCTGTTAGCAATAGTAAGACTATAGGGAGGAAGAGAGGAAAGAAGGTTCACAAATTAGTAGATGAAGTGGCTAGAGTAGCAGGGAGGGGGACAAAGCCTCTGAGGAACCTTCTATTGTGTGGAGGCGTGTGTGGTGTTTTATTCCTCATTGCTCAAACCATCTGTGGAAATATCCTTAGTCAGGATGTGACGAATCAGAGAAGCATTAAGTCCAGGATTGTAATGGAATCATGTCTGATTTATTCGAGATTGCAGCTTTCCCACTGGTTTATATTTGGACTTCATTCACAATTAGCCTATTGCCATATGGATTTTCTTTGTGTCCATGAAATGTAAGGGAAAATTGCCTCCTTCAAAAGTATTTGAATGCATGTAGAAGACTTAAGAAGGAAACTTTGCCTTATATTACATATTTCCTTGATGACTTCCTGATTTTTCTGATGATTTCTATCTACAGTTTAAGTGTGAGGATTATTTTGTATGTTCTCAATACCATTCTGAAAGTAGTTACAGTTGCAACTTTCAGGATTGATTCTTTCCACCTGGAGAGTCATTTTCCCATGGATATCAAGGCAGAATCTGTTCTGGTCTTCAGTTCAAGAATAAATAGATCTATTCTGTAGTTAACTCTAAAACTCCCAGATTTTAATGGGGAAAAAGTGTTTGGGCAGAGGGCGAGATTCCATCAATGGTAAAAGGCATGCACTACACTGAATTCAGCAGAGCTACAACTTTGTTAATGTTTGTTAAAGTCTTAATGTGTACACTGGTAGAAGTAGATTCTGACAGTGAACCAGATATCATCAAGAAATATTTCTGGGATCATTTGGAGAAATCAAAAATCTGTACAATTTTCTCTACAAAGCAGACATGACAAGAACCATCTTGTTTACAAGATATTTCATCATTATTGTCAGGTTGCACATGACAAGAATGTAACAATGTGTGTAATGACTTGGCAGAACTGATTTTTTTTAATTATTTTTTTTTTTAACTCTAGTTCCTGGTCACCTCCAAATGGTGAATTACTGCCTCTGAAGACCAGTATCTCAGATAGCAAAGATCATCTTTTGAAAGATCTTATCTCTTTCCACTGGCTGCCAAAGAAGTCTTCATGAGTCATTTGAAAAAACTTTACAGGCAGGCATGGATCTTGCCCATCATGTTCTGCGTGATGGGAAAGAGATCTGTATCCATCAATCAACCTTTGCTAAACTGACTCACTATGTAATAACCTTTGTCTGTTAATTATAAAATGATATGAATAATAGTTTTGCAGATATTTCAGTGATTCTCTTGTACAAACATCTTGCACAGCAGTGACTTCTCTGGCATCAACTTGCTCTCAAAGTAATGGAGAATTAAACCAACTCATCAGCACAAAACTATTAGCTGCATTATTATTAGATGAAAAGCTCAAAACCTTATCAGATTTCAAATGAACCATAATTCTGCTATTTGCTCTCGAAAGTAGCAGCAACAGTTGTTAATGATGAAGCAGGCAGTAAAATGCCTGACAAATCATATTGACACTGATGAAAGGAGAAATTGAGTGTGACTAGCAGTGATGCTGGTTTTCCTTGGACTAGAGATCTATCCCTCAGACCTATAGAGATTTGATCTGTCAGGAAAAGAGATAAATGCTACTGTAGCTCTCAGAATTAGTGATATTCAGAAAGGATTTGCTCCTGAGAGAATGCTGATGTAGTGTCTGTATGAGATAATCTTATCGATGTAGAAGATCTTAAAAGTACAGTGCAGAGAGGCATCTTCTAAAAGCTCCTGATCCTGTGAAAAAGTGAAAGAGTACTTCCATACATTGAAAAGTATTCTGAAGATCAGAGTTGTTGTTGTTGTTCACTGCAGAAAGAGGTCTGAAATGTTCCTAGAGAAGTCAACAGAACAAAACAGAACATCCTTGCCCAGTCATTGAACTTCCCCAGAAATGATAGCAGATGAAGATGTCACCTTTGTATAAGAGAACTAGATGAAAAAGGCCAATTTCTGAACTCACTTGGAACCTCAGATGTTTCTCCCTGTATCAGTAATAAAACTTCTCCATGATACTATGTTTTGATGTGAGAAGTTCCTGAAAAAAAGCTCCAATTGGTAGAAATTCAAAAGCAGTCACATAGCATCACAAGACTTTATAATGGGAAAATTAGAGATTAGAGGTTAGGATGGACACATGGTAATGTTGTAAAAAGAATGACTTTTTCCTCACTGAAAGATTTTTATGCCAGTCCCTCGACGCATGGTGAGTCACCATTCTCACATCTAGAGAAAGAGGGAAATGGAGGAAAGCATTTTTCCATCTGTTGAGCCCCTTTTTTGACCTCTTTGCCAAAGAGAAATAATAAAAAGGTCACTTCCATTCAGAGCCCTACTCAACCCAGCAGAACTACATAATCCACCGGTGTCTTTCATGTGCAGAATGAAGGAGCCCTTCCTCCTGCCTGGGAGTCTAACTGGCCAAAAAATGACATCCCAACTTCACTGAATCTGTGGCAAAATTTGTAGTGGCATCTGTATATTTCAACATAAGTACATATGCTTAAGCATTAAATGCTACACTGGAATGACATAAAAACCCTAGTTCAAATACATTAAAAAAATATTTCAAAGAAACATTAAATCATGGACTTAAGGGCCTACACTGTGCCCAGAAGAAAACAAACAAACAAACAAAAAAAACAAACAAACCAAAAAGCAACAACAACACAGTAGTAACACCTTCCTTGAGAAAAGTGAAACTATTACTAAAGTTGGGATCATTATTTAAGTAATTGACACTGCAGGCTATTAATGGAATGAAATGTGAAATACCCAGGAGTTTTATGAACTATGTAGAATACGAAATTTACTTTTTCTATGATACAGTTTCTCTTTCTTTCAATTTATTCCTTTACAGGTACACATAAAGTGGAATACAATTTACTGAATGGATGGAATCCTGAATTCCTCATTTCTGGCTATACAGAAAAATTGGCTTTTTGATAAAACTTCTGGAAAGCTTAGGATTTGTTTAACTTGGATTGTTAAAGTCCCTACAACTCTGGCATGAAAAGTGAACCAGTGTTGTTATAGAGAGGGAAGATGGAAAATAGGAGAAAGCATACTTTTCCATAATGGAAGATCTGAAAAGAAGTTAATACTCAAATACAAATTAGCAGTTTTATTGTACTGCAAACATCTGTGTCCCGAAACCAATTTTTCATGCAGTCAGTGGAAATGAACACTTCCCATGTGTGCTGGCCTAACACTAGAGAAATGTTTAGAGCTGTTAGAGAACTCTGGGATGAAGCACTTTCCTTTGGAAAATGGCAAGCTGTTGAAACAGAGGTTTTTAAGAATGGGTTGCTTTCAAAAACCTTTTGATTTTTGAAAGAAAAGTATTGCTGCCAAAAAAATTTTAGCTTAACTTTTTTTAATACAAAGATTCCATTTTTAGTTCAAAGCAACTTCTCATTCCCCTAAATTAATTAATGTGTGACAGTAACAAATTAGTTTCAAATACATCTATGTCAGCATTATCTGAACAATCTGCTCAATGTGCTATTACTAGAGGATGATGCCATAGCAAAATGGAAAAAATATTGTTTGCATATTTTAACTGAATATGCTAGATCACGGGCTAATTCCAGTGTGAAAAAAACAGCGTCTGCAAAAATGATACATAAACACTGATGATATTTTATAATACACATGCTTTATAGTAGGAATTAGATCTAGCATAACATGAACACAACTGAACACAAATAGGGCAAAGTAAAAAACAAGTAAATAATATAACTAATGTCACATTATTTTTGCTGAGAGCCAGCAACTTGCACTTTTCACATTTCCCACATCCCACACAGCAAGACTACGTACTTTCCAAGCATTAGCATGTGATTTTGCGGATGAAGTCCTCTGCCTATCTGTTCACCCAAGCATCATTTTCTGAATCATTGGTCTAAAATCTGTTCAAATAAATCATGTTTCAATATAATTTTGGGAGTATGCTGGAGAGAAACAAAAGTATAGCAAAGTGTTTCTTTATTTACATTTGGCAAATGCAGAAGATTGGTGAATAGATGCCTGGAGAAGCTGTGGATGCCCTGTTCAAGGCCAGGCTGGATAGGGTTTTGAGAAACCTGGTCTAGTGGGAGGTGTCCCTACCCATGGCAGGGGTATTGGAACTCAGTGATCTTTAAGGTCCCTTCCAACTGTAACCATTCTATGATTCTATGATTAGTCTAAGGAAAACTAAATTAGATTTTCCTGATCAACTTTCATTTTATTCCAATTCAAAAATTGATAGCTATCCAGCAGGCAAAGTCTCAGATTATTTAAGTTTTTGGAAACTGTTTTAATATGTCCCAGTCTAATGAGCTCCAAGAAGCTCATTTTCAATTGCTATTGTATACAAACTGTTATAGGGTGAGCTTTTACCTAAATCTGAATTACACTAGGGACCTTTCTCATACTGGAGAAACTTATCCGGGAGAGAGAAAAAAAGCTCAAATTAGGAAACATACCATGTCAAATAGTATTTGTTCTGTATGCATTTAACCAAAAATGAAATTTAAGGAGTCCTATGGGCTCACAGAAGACTAAGGTTTTCTATTGTAATGAGTTTTGGAGCAGCAGGTGCAAACCACTGTAGGCACAAGGGAATTGTTGAGGCAAAAAAGTGCATCTCATGCCGGACTTGAGGAAATGCGTTATACAGTCATACCTATAAAGCACAATAAACAGATGTTAACTAAAACTCTCAGCAGTTAGTTAGAAAACAAAAACAAAAACAGAAACAAAAAACCCAACAAAACAAAACAACCAAAACCCAAAAAACCCCCAAACAAATAAACAATATTATTACTGATATCCTTTCTTCCTTTTTCCCTTCCTTCCTTCCTTGCTGGCTGTTAGCAGAAGGATCTCAGATGCTTGTAGTGCGATTCTATGGGTAACTGGATGAATGAAAATGGTTTTGCATTAGTGCAGATCCTTTCTCTGTTCTCATTCTTGCTTCCCTATTATTTGCTCTCATAGTTTTTTCTATTATTATTTATTTATTTTATTACACAATGGGGTTTTCCACCATGAATATTTTTGTCTGTAATAGATTTCATTATCATATAGTTCCATTCTATTTAAATTTTATTCTCTGATTATTTTCAATTTCATCCTAACTGGTGAAACTCAAATTAATAAGAGAAAAATTGTTAACGGTTCTCTTTCCCCTTTTCTCCCTGTCAATTACCCTGGCTGCAGAGAGAATGGCAAAATCCAATTATTGTTTTTTGTGCTTTTTTGTTCTTTCACAGACTATTGAAAAAAGGGGACAACTGTTCAGGCTAGTATTTTTAGAGTGACTAATCAGTCAAATTCAAAAGACAGTTGTTGTCTATATATGTCCATAGTTGATGACTATAGATGGTAGTCCTGCAAGGACTGCACTTACTGATCTTGCCTAGGTTTTGCTGGGGATTCTCATGAACCACCTTCTGTGTAGTAACAAAATTCATACAGCTTCTAAAGAATTATTTATTGACTTTGTAAAAGGCTGGTAGAACCAAACGCAAATTTTGAAGTGTCTGATGCACTTAAGCATTGAATTCTGGATTACAATTATGTGCCTAAAATGCCACGTTTGTTATGTTATTCTATTTTATGAAATTAAAAGTATTATCAAAGCTATTACATGAGGCAACTAAACAAATTTGCATTGTCTTTTGTTGATTGGTTATAAGATCTATCTTGCTTTTATGCTTGAGAAAATATGATATCATTTTATGTAGCATCTGCTATGAATTAAATGCATCTTTCATCTGCTTTTTCACAATTACTACATATACATTTTCCTTTATAAGAAACAAGCACAGTGTTCTGAAGCTCTGAAATCCCACAGCTGTTTGTGTTACATGGAGAAAGTAGGCCTATTCTTGCTCCTACAGGAAAAAAATTGAGTTATGTTCAACATGCTGATAAATGTAAAAATGCTAATTTTCCAAGGTATTGTGGTAATGACAGGAACAGCTTGTTAAACATATCAAAGTGTACCACAAATGACAGCTGAACAAAGCTGGATGGTTAGGAATTTATTTTGGTTGAAAACATACTTCACTTAATTTAACTACATTGATAATTTACCCCATCCAAACATTTGTTTCTTTGCTAATACTTGGTGTAGTGATGCATAGGGACAAAAGCTAAAGACCTTCATATGTTCAGAAATTGTGTAGAACAATTAAACAAGATGTCATTCAGATTCAGCTGATGTGACAAGGAAGAGAACAAAATGTGAACCACATGCAAAGTATTCCCCCTCTGTGAACAGCATCAGAATATTTTCTTGGCTTGTGGGCTGAACAAGTGACACGCTTAGCTGAGTGACATTTCATTTCCAGCTAATTTCTGGCATCTAACTCTAAGTAGTCTTTGTACAGCTGCACTGACTGCCATAAGCTGTACTATGGGATAAGATGCTATTAGATCAGTGCTTTGGAGAATCGTATAAAAACCTTGCCTTCCAAGCTAGCAGAGAGATTAAGCTTTTTTATCTATTGCTTTTTTTTTTCTTTTTTTCTTTTAAGCCCCAAGGGCTCATTTCTGTTCTTATTAAAATCCATGGGAATTTTAACATTAGATTCCCCAACATTTTGTTGTTGAATGACAATTTATACACACTCCTTTGGTTTTAACCAGTCTCTGAACACTTTAAACATAATGAGATTAAAGAAAAGAATGAGTGAAGCAGTGGTTAAGACATGAAGAGAGGCAGCACCAGCCATCTGTCTCTTCTTCAGCGACTCCATTTTGATTTGGTAGTTTCAGGTAGAGGCATTTGTGTGCACCAGACAGTGATTTCCCAGCAATGCCATACAGATCGCAGAAACCTCCATGCAGGTCTTTGGAACTCTTCCAGGTAAGGATTAAAGTATCTCCAAACATAGACAGTGATTTATGGACAGTTCTGGAGATGTATGCCTGAATTCACTTCAAAGTTATCTCATTTGAGCTCTATAGCTTCCTACAAAGAGTATTAAAGGCTTATATAGTTATATCATTTTTAAAAGCCACTCTCTCATAAAAGAGTTTGAGGACTGTTTGGTAGATCACCTGACTTCTGTAACTTTGTGTTGCCTATCAAACACTGCTAAAATTATCACTCCAGATGTAAATAAAGTTAATTTATTTTATAGTGCTTAAGTGGCCAAGGAAGAAAGACGTTTCTAGGGGCATGGTCAAAGTTGGTGCTCAGAAAATTTCAGAAGGATATTGAGTAATTGGAATAGCCACTTACATCATGGCATCACAACATCATTAAAAGAACTGTTCAGTAGATGACTTGCTGCCAAAGAAAATGGCAGAGGTTCTATCTGCATCCAAAAGCTTCCTTTCTCTCTGATGTTTAGCAAGATACCACATTTTCCATGGATCCATAGTAAAATCAGCACCAACAATCTGTAACTCCCAAAATGCGCCCAAAAACTGGCAGGTAAAATTGATAGCTGATGATGATGCAATGACAGTTATTAATTATGGCTCCTACAGGACCTGCATTCAGGCATTTTTGTGTTAAGCTTATCAATACACACAAAGTGAAAGCAGGAGGTTTTTGCAAAAACACAAAAGATACAGCCTATGTAAAACTTTTACAAACATGAAACTAAGCAAGGTGTACCCCTGAGGTAATGAAAAGGGTATCTAAGTCGCTTTCAGGCACATATAAAATTAAAAGAAAAAAAGAAAACTATCAACCAATATCAAAATGAATTCTCTTCTGACATGTTCTTGCAGATTTGACCAAAAACACCCTGTAGAAAATATCACAAATAAGATATATTTGGCAATATCAACTGATCGACCCTTTAGTTCCAAAACTTAGACATATTCTAGGAGAATAAGAAAAATCTTATTTCTCCAGATTTCTCAGTAACCCACGTGTTCTGTGATGACATAGGGATCAAGGGCATCTTATTTTTGCTTTTGAGAAGTAATCTAGACATTTCTTTCAACAAATGGTTGCCGGACCACAAGGACCTGATTGAGGGAGCAGGCTGCTTAATGGAGGGCAAACAGGGGACAAATTTTCAGTTATGGTTGCAGCTAGTCTGAATATATTTTGTAGTTCACTTTTCTTAATTAAAATTAACATTTTGAAAGAAAATATCTACAGATTTGTAAATTAAGTTTTATTGGCTTTTATGGGAGGAAGTAGCTGCTTATCAACGAGCTAATGTTAAGTTTTTCTTATGTAACACTCAAATTACACTTTAAGCTATATAAAAATAATCACATATTCAAATGTTGACGTCATGGCCTCTCCTGTGATACTTGCAATGGAAATGTTGGCCCCTGACAAATAAGGCCTCTCTGTCTCTCATGGAACAACTCCCAAATTCACAGCTGTTTTCTGAGAATCAAATGCAAACCACACAACTGATATTTGTGTATTGCCTTTGATTCTGGTTTTTAACTCCCAGCTGCTGACAGCTCAATAACACTTAAAATAGCCAAAGACTTCATAATTCCTGGAGAAGAATGGGATGCATTGCCTGGTCCATTTCTGAAAGAGCTTCAGGAAAGCTCTGGCTAAAAAGGTTAGATTTCTTTGTTCTTTCTAAAAGAAAGTTTTTCCTGGACAGCTTAACCTTCTTCCCTCTCAGGCTCCCTGCCCATTCTAATTAAAGCAGATCATCAGTAAAGTACAACGGGCAAATGACAGGACCATGACCATTACATGTAGTGAAGAGGCCACTCCCTGGAAGATGGAGCTGTGCCTTCTGACCTGTTCCACTGGCTGCTTATGCTTCTCTGCACACTCACTCCTGGCATGAGAGTTCAGAATGGCAGTATGATCATAAAAATGTCCTCTCCAATTCTCTTGTTTATTTTTTAATTCTTCGTCAAGCTCCACTAACTTGGGGATCTATTTAGGCAGTGTTGCACAAGAGAATTAAACAGCTTTACCCAACCAAAGATACTATCCAGCTCCACATTTCCTGTGTGGTCTTCTCCAGCCTGTGACTTCAGGCAGCTGTGTGAGCAGTGAGGTTATTGCAATCCTCACTGCTGGTTACGTGCAGCTGATGAGAACTGACCTGTAACAGCTGGTTTTGAGTTCTTGCTAAATCTGCCAGCCACTCACAAAGAGGCAGCAGAACTGCAGTTGCAGAGCCAGCACCTGGGTATTACTCAACCAAATAGGATTTGCCTCCATGTGGGCTGCAGTTACACAGAACACTTCATGCTCATAATGCTCTTCCCCTGAGCTCAGGAGAGAACATCTCTCCAGATTTTATATTGTATAGAAGATTTGTGCCTAAAAGCTCAGTCCAGCCTTATTGGAGCATCAGCTGCCGGCAGCAAGTATCTAAAGCCATGGCCAAAACAGAAATCAACTGCTGAGTGTGGAAGAATTTATAATGTTGTAAAACCTTTGTTAGAGCAATGTATACAACACGAATGACTTCCCTTGAAAAAAATACATTGTTCTAGCAAATAATGAATCACCTGTCACAGGCAAAATAAAACTAAAGGGTATTTGTATATCTCATCTCTAAAACTTCTCTGCTTCCTGTTAATTAGCAAGTGAAATGCACCACTTGTACATGGCATACATTAGCATGAAAACACAATGAACTTACATGTGCTCTTTTTATTTGTATCAGGCATCTTGGTCCTTATAGTTAACTCCAGCATCCAAAAATCTTCAGTGCATATTCATAATATTAACTTAAAAATTGTGCTTTGTTCAAAAAAGCAGAAGTAATAATAATATCGTGGCAGTGTTGTAAGGGTATTTCTTGAATTTTTCTTCTTTTCTATTATTAAAATATGAGAGCAAAGCTGAACAAACATAACCCCCAGCCAAAACAAACTCATAAAAAGTGTATACATCCAAAATGCATATGTCACACTATATATTCCTTCCTTTGGGAAGAAGATAGAATAATGCACAGTTCTGGCATGGCTGATGTTAACTCATTTAGCTACCTAAAAGTTAGCTGTTACATCGAAGTTCATCCATCACTCTATAACTAAAGGGGAATCATTCCCAGGTGATAAGACAACCTGTATTAAAATAGGTGCTGAATATAAACAGAGTGAATTATGCCCTGGTTAACAAGCCTTGCTGGCTACTGAAAGGGACCTTAGAAAAACACCTTACGCTTGACATTGTGCTTTTACTTGGTCATATTTAGGGGATATGTAACACTGTTAAGGCAATGTGATAATCTAACAAACACCCTGCAAAGAACTCAATAATACAGAATTGAATTAATTGCTGGCATACTTAGATATTTAAGTTGTACTGGTAACGTCTATATTAATTCATTCCTAGTAGAGGTACAAATTCCCTTATGATTATAGTACTTCATATAGTTTATATGCTATTTTACATAGTTATTATTACTTTATTTCTATACGTTACTTTCATGGAAATGCAACGCACTACAATATATTTGCTAGGATCACCATAGCTTTCTGGAACAGGGAACCTCATTACAACCCAAATATTCTTTGATAAAAGCTTATAACTCAGTCCTCACACTGCCTGAATTTTTTGCTTTAAGCATTACTGGATTTTCTGTAAGCAAGAACCAAGGATGACTAGAAGGATTTGCCGAGAAAACTGAGAATGTCATGTCCAGAACATAATTTTTAGCTGGTGTTTTATATTTATAACAGAAAAATGGCCACTAGGGAATGAATATAATTATGAAAAAGGTTGAAATCAGGAAGACCTTGGCCTCTGTAACAACTTGCTATAATGGAAATCTGCATTGAGTTTGTGGGGTACCTTATATCTATAAAGGGTACAGGGTTGGGTATCCCCAGTAGGCTCTTGAGAGAGCACAAGGCATAGCCTATTTCATATCAGTTCCCTAGTGTAAGTCTATTGCCTTCAAAAAATTGGATGTGCAGGAAGGCCTAGTAGAAGTTAGGAGCTTGTGTTTAGATTTGCAATGGAAGTAGTCCCAGCTATAAACATGCAATGGATCAGCTGGCCCACAGGTTCAGAAAGTGGGTGAATGGGAATACTGGCCATGTGAGAGTATTATAGAGTGTATAATCCACCCTTGATCAGGCACCTTAGATTAACAGTCATTTGGGGCAAATATTAAGCATATATGAATGTAACACAAAAATCGCTAGGACGTACTAAAGGGAAGGTTATGGTCAGTTTTCATGGGATTTTTTTTTCCCATTGGCAGAAGTAGGCTGTTGAAGACTGATGCTGTTTTTATTCAGCATGCTTAAAAGATCAATGGCATAGGGTTATGGTGCATTTGCATGTCTGTACAAGGTTTCCCAAGATTTCTGGCTATCTCTAGATGCTCAAATTGGATGCAGCTGTAGCAGTAAACACAGGGAGACTATTGCTAGCTGATTCCCTTGCAGGTTATTAGAAATATATTGGAAATTCAGTGGAGATGTTACAAGAAAGCTCGTGAATATTAAAAGGTAGTGATATATTTTCCAGAACAATTCCCTTTTTTAAGTTCTATTTTACCTGGGATAGAACTATGTAAATGCCTAATGGACTGGGAGGTTATTAATAAAAACAGAGGATGAGATACTTATAAGGGAGCCTAGGGTATTCTCTATAAAGCAGATGTATCTGTGACAATAACAATTCAGTATAACATTTGCATAGAAGATGACAAGAATGAATGTGCTCACAGAAATATCCACTGGAATTACGTGATGAGGAAACCATTTTTCACTTTGGATAGTAAAAATTTGAACTAAATGCTATTCATAGGTAAACCGTCACTAGACTTAAACTTGTCAGTTTAAGAGGTGAAGACAGTAGTATTTGGGGTTTGTCCCACAGGTATGCTTCCTTTCTCTTCCTTAGATCAAAACATTCAGGTAATGTGCCATTGCAAAGACTAGCAGCACAATAGGCTGCATACAGTGTAACGACTTGTAATATATTTGCCCAGCACAGTAATACTTCTGCCTGAAATCAAGACCCTTTCACTAGAAATATTTGGATTGTTGCCAATGAAGAGTCCCCCAAGACTACAAATAAAGCAGGTAAATTCAGTGGGTAACTTCAATCTGATATTCTTATGGGTAAATGTTATACAGGTTTGCCCTAGAAAATTCCTACTTATACATTATTTTATTCTTTTTAATTAATTATAAACTATTTTTTTTTCATTTCCAATGAAATTTCAATATTAGTATTTCCATTTATTTTGCATTATAACCATAACACTAACATGGTTTTGCATTCATAAAGATATATGTTTGTGTTTCAATTCACATTATTGTCACTTAGCTGCTGAAATTTCCCTGGAATTTTCTACTAATTATCTCTTCTTTCCTAGCCTTTGTAGGACTTTTCCTTGTGACTCAGTAAAATGAAAACCCTTCTGTCTTCTGCCAGTCAGTCTTTTGTTTGCTTTCCGTTTCAACCTGTTTCAGTAAGAAGTACAGTCTTTGGATCAACAGAAAGGAGATATTTTTACTCCTGTGATCCTCATGTACTCAGTTCTCAGTACATTATGGCTTCTGCCCTGCCCTTTCATGAAAAGATTGTAAAACACCTCAGTATGGAATACATTATTTTTTCACTTAAACTGGTAGGAGATAGCTCTTGATAGCTGAGGCAATATACCACTATGGAAAATGAAGTGCCACTTCATAAATTTCCAAGCCATATTACCAAATGCACTGGAATAACTGATATCAACCACAGTGATTTAGGGATTTCACTGTATGTATTCCACTCTTTCCAGCATTATCTCTACAGATAGAAATATGCAGAAAGGTGTACACTTTCACTTTGTGTTCCAGGTCATTCAGAAATAATAAACAAAGTTACTTATGTTTCTCTACTGACTTTTCTTTCTCTTTTTTTTTTTCTTTATTTGTGTTTCTTTATTTTGTTTACTTTCTCAGTCTTTTCTAGACCAATGAGAATGTGACCCCAGATGCTTTGTTTCCACCACGTTGACCTGACTAGATCACTCCTGATAAAGAACACAAACTTTCATAAACATTTAGGCTAAGTTCCTTAGTATCAATGTTTATATCTAAGCTAGCTTTTGGGATTCCTTCTACAGTCAGTGGAGAAAAGTAGGCTTTTGTTGAATGCAATTAATCTCATTTTGACAGACATATCTTCTACATCAGATGAAGCCATTGCAGAATTATTTGTCTTTCTGCATTTGCCCTGGTCTACATGTGACTATCTGGGAACTGCAGTTTAGATGTCTAACATTACATCATGGGTGGATCCCATAACTCACATTCCACAGCTCAGGAACAAATAAGGAAAACACAGTGCCAGTGGAAATGGTGGAAATGGAAATGAGAAGATATTCAGGGAATTGTAATGGTTTAGGTATTGTGGAACACCACAGGAAAGAAGCTCAACACTTGGGATTTTAGCCAACTTACAACTTTATTCACACAGTTTTGGAGAAAAAAAAAAAAAAGGGCAGTTTTCAAGTACTCCTGCAGGTACTTGGTTGTTTTGATGAGATAAGTAAACTGTAAATCTAAATCCTTTTAAAGAAAGTAATTCTTACATGTGGCACTGTTAGTCTGGACAGAAGAAAAATCATTACTTTTTTTTAGTCTTATCCTTCATTTCATTGGCTTTCCTTTAAATCACTGAAAAATGAAAGCATGTGGAGAATTGTTAAGTGGTTCTTTTCAGCATCCCTGAGATTCTTCCCCTGACAGACCTTTTCATGATACTTTTCAACTTTCTAATGTGGGTAAAAACTGTTTGGCAAAATAATTCCAAATCCACCAACTGCATAGGTTCTATTGAAACTACAGTGTTATTAAAATCCTTCTTGCCTAAACCCTGATTGCTAGGAGGCTGGAACAGGTTAGGACACAATTAGACTGAAATTTACCTTGAGAGATGCCTAAAGAGACTTTGTCGTATTAGATTATAACATTCCTTTCCTTTCCTTTCCTTTCCTTTCCTTTCCTTTCCTTTCCTTTCCTTTCCTTTCCTTTCCTTTCCTTTCCTTTCCTTTCCTTTCCTTTCCTTTCCTCTCCTTTTCCTAATTTTTATTAAGTAGTGTGTATATAACTCAATGTAATTTTTCTACATTTTAAAAAGTTCTGAGTTGGGTCCCTTTAAACTCTATGGAATCAGCCATATTGACTCACAGAAGAGTTAAACATTTCTGGGATGTCCTGTAGTAAGCTTCTGGCACAGTCCTAGTCCCCTTTTTAAAAACTAAACATCTGTCTTTGAAAAAAATTAAATAGGTGTGATAAAAATCGGAGATAGTCCAAGTTCCATGCTACCTCAGTAGCTCTATACATACATGCCTCCAGCTCATGAATTTTCACTGGATAATCAGTTTTTTCCAAACGTCACCGGTGACAGAATTTAAATTTTTTTCTTTCTCCCTTTTGGAAGAAATCCTACTAAATGCATTTTAGAGTAGTTTTCAGACTTTTCCACAATTTTGTCTTAGCTCTGATCATATCTAACTGTTCTTTTGGTCTTAAAGTGTTATTGCACTTTTCTTAAAACAAACATGGCTTTTTACATATGTCATTTTTCTTACTCTTGCTTCTTAAACTAGAGAACTGAATAAGATTAGGTTCAATTTTGGCTTGTAGCATTTCTCACTAATAGTTTTTTCCACAGAATCTTATTTAACAAGTTCTCTGAATACTCCTGGGTCACAAACTCCTGTCTGTAAGTTAACCTGAGAATTACTATACATATAAGAAAGTAGTATTTTTATTTGCTTACTTGAAATAACTGTATTTGTACTAGTTCCTGAGTTTTTAGATGATTTTTCATAAAAGAAGAAAACTTGAATGAATTCTGTAAGTTCTTTTACTGGTATCTGCTAAAATAACTAGATGACCTAAGAAAGCATTGTGTGCTTGAAAGTTTGCATAATTTTCCAGCTACAGTAACTTTGTAATAAATATTATCTCTACCCATAAATCTTTCAGCAGTCCATAGTCTATCAATACCATCACTAAATCTACATTAAATTAGAAGTAAACTTTTAAAATGCCAAATTATTGCTCAAGAAATGTGCCAGTATCACAGAGGAAATTCATTATCTAGCCTCAGGAAAGACTGAAGAAGGCCAGTAGCTATCTAAGTCTCACCATATTTCTCTCCCAATATACCTTTAATTGTAAAGGAAACAATCAGTGAAATGAATTGGAGCTTACTTTTCCATATCCTTTTATCAACATAAACTTTGGCATTATTGTGTTTGGCTAATAACATCAAAGGAAGGATGATTTCTTTGTGACATTTACTCCTTTCATATCAACTAAGACTACAAAAAGCACATTCCATATGCCGCTGATTGATTATTCTTTAGACTCTGACAGAAGATGTGAAAATAAAAGTGCTCCTATGGAGAGAGAAAAAACAGCCATGGGCACATAGCCCAGCTGCATTTCTGTGAATAACTCTTGTTAGGTCTGTGCTAGTACAAATGAAGACAGGGATTATCTATGCTTCTTTTGAAAACATACATTGTTGCCAACTAGTGCTTTATTTTCTATCTAACGACATAAACAGTAAAAGCAAAAAGAAAAAAGTGATCAGGAATATAGCTTAGAAATTCAAAGAACCTGTGCCATGTAAAGATATTACGCACTTACCTGTCTGCCATTGAGGATGTATTGGGTGTACACTACGCTTTGTATGTAATGCAAATTTCAACTCCTGAAGCTCTTACAGAGTCTTCAAAAAAACTCAGTCTGCATGTAAAAATCAAAAATATTCTCGCCAAAAATAAAGCACTACAACTATCTTTGTCAATATTTACTTGACTTACAGCGTTATATAAAACAAACCAGCTTCTTATGAACCAGTAGTATAATAAGTCTATATAAGTGATTCTTAGCCTGAGAACTTAATTGTTCCTTCTAACTATCCATCAGTCTAAGAAAAGAGATGATATCTCTGCGTGAATTTAACATTAAATTTCTGGCAACTGACACTTTGCAAACTTCGTTTCTACAGGTAGGTTTCAGACATGCCCACATCCAAATACAATATGCATTAAAGTTATTCCATGTCATGTAGTTTGGTAGGAGATCATTTCAATCACAATAGGAACCAACTTAATTTTTATTGTATTTTAAATTCTTTCAGTAGCACCCTTTACAATCAGAACAAAAACTGAAAATTGCACAAGATATTTATCTACACATAATTGAATCCTGGATGAGATGTTGATGAAAATTATGAAGGATTTTGCACACTTAATGTCTTCCTGTTGAATTTCTGTTGAAACAGATTGTTCCTGTTGAAGAATCTCTTAATCCATTCCAAATAAGGTCTTCAAGTACATAACCCACAAATTTGTCTCTTCAGACTTGATTCTTCTTTAGTTCTACACTATACTCTGCCTTCCAAATGTTTCTTTTAATGTTAAACCATGAACTTAAATTCCCAATGGCCAAGACAGGACTATTTGTCCCATAATCTCAAGCAGACATAGCAAACTGCACTGATAATGTTTCTATCTCTATATCAGGCTTTTCCTTGCATTTATTTCATGCTATTTCCCACTGAAGTTAGTAAAGAATATCTTACTTCCAGAACCGCTGACATCAATATACCCATGGTTAAGGATTCAGTCCTAACTCTCTACATAAATTCTGTCTTCCTTAATTACCATTTGAATCAAGGTTACACAAAAAGTTATCTGAATCTGTGTGCAAATCTGTGCTTAAACAGTAAGGTAGATTTTAAGAATGGATAACGTATTTTTACTGTAGTGTCTCAGGATCAGTTAGTCTTTCACAGAGTCACACAGAATCGCAGAATATCAAAGATTGGAAGGGACCTTGAAATATCATCTAGTCCAATCCCCTCCTGCCAGAGCAAGAACACCTAGATCAGGCCACACATGAACACGTCCAGGCGGTTTTTGAATATCTCCAGAAAAGGAGACTCCACAACCTCTCTGGGCAGCCCATTCCACTGTTCTGTCACCCTCACTGTGAAGAAATTTTTCCTCATATTTAAGTGGAATTTCCTATGTTCCAGCTTGCACCCACTGTCCCTTGTCCTATCATTTCCCTTACCTCTTTTCCTCAAGATTTTTTCTTATGCAGTATATTGATATGTTATGGCTTAATGATAGTGTAAACTCTTTGTCCCAGGGATAGTCCTTCTTTGTCTTTAATAAATTGCAGGTAAATTTAATACAAAGTAACACTACAGTGACATTTTTAACAAGGCATGAAGCCCACTGAAATCTCATATTGCATGAGGTCTCAAAGCAGTGCCACAACAGTAAATAATTAATTTAGTGCAATAAACAAGTATATATAGAGACAGAAATGCCTATAAATTATTTACATTAAAATGCTTGTGCTGCAGTATGCCAGGAGAGAAATAATACCTTGGGGTGTACATGAGACAGATTTTCCAGCATAGGTCCTTAAACATGAAGGGAGGAAATTCACTCATGTCTGTTGAATAAAGGGGATAATGCTTTACCAGAACTCATGTGGGAGTTGTTGACTGGGAGAAAAAAAGTTTCTTCCCTTGTCTTCTCCCAGTGCACATCTTCTGTCTGATTGCCGATTCTTCTGTTTGATTGCCAATAGGAGTGAATCGTCATTAACATTTTTTATTGAGGTCACTTCTGTAATTCTGTAACTAAAGCAATTGCATTTCCTGACTATATCAGCACAGTAAAGTCCAGACTAGTTACTGGCAAAAAAAAAAAAAAAGTTAAAAAAGAAATGTATGGTATGAAGCTGCTAAATAATTCTCCAATTTCTCTGGGAAATATTTTCCTTTCTGTCAGTAGGAAAAAAAGACTTTCCATATAAAAGTGTCAGTCTGAGTTACATCTGGATTACATCATGCAGTCTATGTCCTGTAGACTTGGTGAACCTGAATGATTGTTCCTTTGTTTTATGAAACGTTTCTAAAATCTTTTACTGTCTCAATAAGGTGATCAGCTGCAGGCTTTTTTAGTTGCTTTAAGTGCTCACCCTTCGGGGCCTTAGCAAAAGAGAATCTTTTGCCAAATATCCCATATGCTATGGAAAAGGAAGACAACAGTCTTTCAGATAAGACATAAAGCCTAATTCCTGGAAAAGAGAGTTAGTCTACTCCCCTGTCACAACCCTCTATGAGGTCATTCCTTCAATAACAATAATATCAACAGTTATATTAATGGAAATCAGACTGTTATTATTTTTTCAGGAAATATTTCTGCTAGGTTATGCACATTGTTACCTAGAACACCAAAAGTCAACCTTAATGCTGGTCAGAGAAATATTAAGATGTGTTTAGCAAGAGACTCTTGGCCTCTTTTGAGATCCCTTTTATTCAAAAAATATATGAATTAATCTATGACTGAATGCAATTCACTCTACAAGTGCAATAATAAAAAAAAAAAATAAATAAAAAGGACCTCATGCTCACTCAGTTAAACCTGGAGTCCCTTCTGAATTATGTTACCACACAGGCATAGAAAATTAGGCTAAAGTACCCTCCAAAAGGTAATATTTACCTTGATACAGATTTTATGAGTGGCTTGTTCCTCCCTGGATGGATTAGAGACAATCAGATCCATTTTAAGGCAGTGGGAAAAAAATGTACAAAGAGCAATGCCATCAAGAAAATTGATTCTGATAAGGGCCTGTTTAAAATATTTACCTTGGACTCTGTAAAAGTCAGGAATGTTCTAATCCAATATAAACATTGAGTTAATACTAATACCTCTGTCCAATTCAAATGCTGAGCTGACAGAAAGATTAGGGAAAAAAGAGGTGAATTAGTAGTTCAGTATCTCCTTTATGTGCTTATTTTTCCATTCCTTTTATCTTAGAAATTTTTGAAATTACATCAAAGTTGATTTTTTTTTCCTCAGTATCAGTGGACTTATCTTTGGTTCATTTGGATTTTGTTTTGCTTTTTTTTTTTGTAACAGGCCACTCTTGAAACATTGTAATGCACATGGCATTGCAAATATATATTGTGATAGCTGTAACAGCAAGCCATTTTGGTAATAAAAATTATCCTCTTTACATCATGAAAACCAACAATATCTCCCTTCTGTATTATGATGTTTAGAAATATAAATTATACTTCTTGTAATTACCAATTCTTAGTATAACACCTATTTTCAGTAAGTCAGCTCATAAACCAAAAAATATAGCATATAGGTGCTCTCTTACACTCAAAGACAGCCACAGAGAGGTCCTAAGCTCATTATAATTGAAAGATTTGGCTAAGAAATTAGTTTAAAAAATAATAACTACTTTTTTCTATCATACACTCGTGATATTTCTAGTTAAAATTTAGATGATGCAATCTTATAGCAGACTTAAAATTCTTGAAAGTGTTATTGATCAAGCTATGCAAAGTGAGCTTTTTGAATCATAACATATGTTGTTCAGCTACTGTGCACCTTCTCTAAGTCAGAAGAATGAGTTGTGTATGCAGACTGATCATATGCTCCTTTCTGTGGCAGGTTTTGCTTGGGAAAACACTGCCTCAGGGTGCTTGGTCTTAAAATGTCAGGTTAAGTCTGCTGCTGCTGCTTTCATATGACACTTCTGTTTGCAAACTGTCTGGCATTGTCAGAGAAATTCTCAGTGTAGCGTTGTATACATAAAGCTCTGGCTGAGGACTGAGCAGACTCATAAACCATGTAGCTGTGTCAGCTGAATGCTAGCCTGGTGCTAAAATGTCCCAGGACTCATCTTGGATCCAGCATCTGTATCTTCAAGCTTCAGTGTTGAGCCATGGAATACTGTAGAACTCAGACTGGCACTTGCCAGTGGGTCTGCTGGATGATATGGCCATGCCACATATTACTTGACTCTTTTATTTTGTGCAGAAGATGTGCAACCCCATACTCACTGTGCCAAAAAAAAAAAAAAACTGAACAGGATAAAACAAGGAGCACAGATGAAGTATAAGAGCATGGAGAAGTAGCAGTTGCTTAGCAGGGAGGTTCTGAAAGTGACTCGTGACAAAGACACTTCCTTTCTCTTAATCTTCCAAAAAAAGCATTTCTGATTTTGTCTTCAGTGTTGTCTCCCCTCTTGACTTGCAGAGACTCTTCTAGCCGTTTCCTTCAGTTAGTGACAACAGAGGCAGAAAAAGCTAAGACCCGTATCCCACCAACAACCCAGAGAACAACCTCAAAATTAAAAAAAATATGTGGTGAAAACATTGAAGATTTCATTTTCCAGGTCTGCTTAAAACTCACTCATTTATTATCCCTCAGCAGTCTTTGAGCATAGCTCTGAAATTAATAGTGTCTTGTTGTTTTGCCTGTGTTGTGTAGGAGTAGGTGCTAGCTAGTCATGACATGTTAGTCATGTATTTGTCTACACAAAGTTTTTTCTCTAGACGAGTTATTTTTCCTCACAAGCCATTTTAGACTGCTTTTAACATTACTTGCAGCCATGAACAGAGTCCCTAATTTTTTTCTCTTAATATAAGATAGTGAAATTAGACTCTAGACACTTTAGATAACCATGGTTAAATGTTTATAGATTTGCTTCTATTATGCTAATGTATTCTTATGCAAAGAAAATTAATTTTTCAGATTACAAATTTTGAAGAAATTTGGCAACAGTTGCACAGTCTGGACACAATTTTCTGCTATATGGATAAAAATGTTAAGTTCATGGAGTTTAAGTAATTAAATTTATATGTTTTCAATCTTTTCAAGTTTATTGGAATGCGTGTTGTTGTGGGCTTGTTTTAACCTTGTATGGTAAATAACTTACATTATATATTTAATGCATCTTTAAGATATATATATATGTAGGTGACAATGACCACAACAAATTGCTGTAATTTCTCAAATGTTTTATTCATGCTTCTACACAATGACAACCCTTCTGAAATCACATTGAACTTGAGAAATCATTGTTCCTTTGTGGGACAATGAAGATAGGATAATATCTAAAGGAATTTATGTTTGAGCTTTATCTAATTTGTAGAATCCACTCTTAAAAGTAGCAAAAGATACTGCATGAATGACAGGAATGAGACTTCCCAATTCTTCTGGAAAACAGAACTCTGGAGATAAAAAATACTATCCACCCAATTTTTCATTTATATCACAGAATTTGGTGTGATTTCTCAAGTGGCACATGGGGTTTTTTAACAGATGATGATAGGATCCTGGTGGTAATGATCTTGATGCCATTTCATCAATTGCTCCTGTTCTAACATAGGAAATCAGAGAAAGGAAAATTCATTTGGACCAACCATTATACCTGTATAATTCCTGGCAATTCTGCCAACTCGAATGTCACATCCAGTTGGCCATGACAGGTCTTAATGAACATTTTTCTAGTTGTTCTGGGAACTGAACTGAGTTTACTGGTAAAATTATGGCATGCTTGAGGTCAGTAACAAAAGGCTTGTATGCCAGAATTTTATCCCTTTTGATGGAATTTGCAACTACCAGTCACATATAGCAGTTGCTCAATTATCCTTGAGCAAGAGTGAGTAGTTTATTGGCAGCTGATGGTCTGTAATAGAATTGTTCTGCTAAATAGGAATTGTTACTCATTTAAAAGCTATCTGAAGGTGTTGGCTAAGATATTTGTTAAAAGTACAGAAATCTTAGCTGGTATAAATTCTACTGAATTGAAAATAACTTTGCCGTACATTTTTGCTGCTGCTCAGGCCTAATTTTTTTTTAAGGCATTTGAGCAATACTTATCCAGTTGGGTTTTTTGTCTTATCCAGGACTGAACTACAAAGGCTGTTACTTTTGAAGCCAGTAAATTACTGGGTTTTCCAGAAGAGATCACAGGTTATTTTACATGCTGGCACTATGTTTATCGACAAGCTCGCAAAAAGCCGCTTTCTCACCTGAGTTTCAGAACTGTCTTTGAGGGACCCTTTCCCTAAGCCCATCAATCTGAATAACTTCTCTTGTCCTTCTGCAATTCTCTTGTCCTTCTGTAATTGTGGATGACATCTCAAAGCAACTTCAGGACTAGATGTCAAATGTAGAAAGCGAGACTAAAAGTTACGGTGATGTAGGGTACGGTTGACACCATGTGAAGCTGGTGGCATTTGGCATTGTCATATATAAGGTGGGTCCCACAGGCTGAAGACCAAGGGGAAAAATAAGCAGAAAAGAACCATTCATGCACATTTTATCTTGACTCATTCTCTCCTGCACCTGCAAGTTTTCTTGTTGAAACAAAATAGACAGGGAAAACTGGTTGGGGAAGATATGAATGCCAGATGTCTCTTGAAAAAGCTGGATTCAATTGTGTAAGAGATTCCCTTTATTGATGTCATTTTATTTCACACTACCAGTCACCAAGGCCACAAGGAACATTTCTCAATGATTATGAGAAAGATGTTTCCTGGGATTCTAAATTTTACTGTGGGAAAAACAAGAAATTCAAGGCTGGGGCAAGAGCTGATATTAATAAGGTTTTCAGCTTTTTTTGAAGGCTTAAAGTGTTTGTATGGCTTGCCTATTGAGCGTCTAGGAAGGTCCTGGGGGGGATTAATTTCCATTCGGTTTGGTATAACCGGTTATTATACAGCACATCCAGAAAGCTGTGCTCCTAGATGCTACTGCAAAATAAGTTGTCCTGGCTGTGCTTGACTGAGGAAGCACTGCCTCCTCACTTTCTCCTGCCCCAATCTCTGCCAGTGGGCAGAAGTGATGGTTTAAAAAACATCAGCAAAGATGAGGATGTAAGAAGGATCGGATTGGTCTGTGAGTTTGAGAAAAAGGAGGAAGCATGAAAGAGATCTTTTTCCTGGTTGTGCATTTGACATCTTTACAAGATCATATGGACACTGATCGAGCACAGTTCCACACTGTTTGAGCTCAATCTTGCATGTAAATTGAGAATAAGTTGCTGAAATGACCTCAGATCCCCAGCTACCCCTAACCACTGTCAGGGAAAGGGTCAGGATGTGTTCTGGGCTGTTTCAGAGCTACGTATTTGCTGGTCATTTAGTCGGCATGCCAGCTGGCGTTTCACACTTGCTTACAGGTTGTGTGCTCTCTTGTATGTCTGAGTAGCAGCTGGAGAGGGAACTGCTCAGACCACGTGTTTTTTTAAGTGGGGACGCTAACTCAGCTCTTCTGCTCTTCATTAAATTTTTACGATGTTCTTAAAAGCCTAGTGCTTTACAGGTGTCTGCTTCTTTTTCGTCAAACTGAATTTCTCTAAGGATGTTAAAGATTATTTAGAGGGGGAAAGAGAAGAAGACAGGCAGAAAACTCTCAGTGGACTGATGATACAGGGACTGCAAAAACTTCTTTTGTTCAGGAATCAGTGAAAACTGTCTCTTTTCTAACTGCTCGGTCAGGTATATATGGACTCTGAGTTCAGGCATAGACCTGGATTGTCCCGTTTAGAGAAATCCCAGGACCATATTGAAAATCTGTTTACCATTATGGCACAAGAGCGTATTTAAATCTGTCAGGTGTTAGGATCAGGTCACTCATCTGTAAATTATTGACAGCTCAGAACTGCCCTTGTTGTATCCCCTATTAGAAGCTTGGATGGATACAGATAGATGTGAACTTGCCTATTAGAAGCTTGGATGGATACAGATAGATGTGAACTTGCCTTGGCTGGGCACAAGCCAGCTTTTCTTGCCAAGAAGTTCTGCCAGCACCATGCCTACGAGCCCCACCATAATGGAAGAGAAGGGACTCCTGTAAATCCTAATGCTTTTCATGTCCCTTTGAATTTTCAGTACACTACATTAAGCAAAATGGAATTAACCTTTCTTTTAAGCCAGAGGGAAGAGAGAGGAACCTTGTCTGCAGGAAAAGAGAATACAATACAGAGAAGACAGTGAAATGAAAAGAAAAATAAAATAGAAAAGAAAAAATAGATTTTAGTGTTCTGAGGGGGAATAGGGTGAACTTAATCCAGAGTAGGGAAAAAAGAAGATAATTTAAAAAGAATGAAATTGAAAAGAAGAAGAAAGTACATGCAGGGATTTTAAAGTAAATATTATTGAGCGTGTGGAATAAATTACTGAAAGCATAAATAGGTTCTATGGAGAACTTGGTTAAGTGTTTTGAAATCTTTATAAAAAAACATACAAAGAAATGGAGAGTGGAAAGCAATGTGATCTGCATTTACTATTTCTTCTCTGCAGTTCTTTTTGGTGTTCAAACTCACCTCCTTTACAGCAAATTTTGTATCCATTGTCAAATGTTAAAGAACTGTATGTAAAATTAAACTAATTTATAGCTGTGAAACTGAATCCATGTGCTTGGAGCATTATTTCTAAACAAAGTCTGAGATGAGAAAAAAAACCCAAACCTGTGTTTTCCATTGCTATTCTTCTCTCCACGTTTCAAGTGGATTTAACACCTTAGAGCAGGTGACTCTGGGAGCTGGTGTGTGTTTGTGGCTGTCCCCTTGCTGGATGGAAAGCAGACAAGTACTTGGGCTGCACTGGGCCCAGGTGCATGCCCATGCTCAAGTCTGAGCTGGAGTCAAAGTGCCACCAACCAAGAAGGAACAATTTGCTTGAGTAGCTAGTACTTTAAAATGAGTTACACACATTGTCTGAATAGGGGAGGGGCCAGATTTACTGAGGTATTTGGGGAGACCTAGCTTTTCAGTTAACACTAGAGGGTGCAACATAAACATGCGCCATGGTGGGAGATGGTTAGAAAACCTTTTCTTCCCTTACACATCATGACTGTACTGGTGTGAGGACAAGACCTTTCTATGCTACATCTCCTCCCAGAACTGTCAGCTGTTAAGCAGGTGAGAGCGTAGCCATACTATGCTGAGGAATAAAATCTCCTAAAAATCTCCTAAAAACTTCTTTACTCTCTGAAGTTGATGAGTCTCTTCCTCCATGGCTTTCCTTACAGGGGGAATTCTTTAAGGTAGGATTCAATGTCTGGGTCTGTGTTTGTATGGTATCCAGCACACTGACCCATGTTAGTAACTACGGAACACAGCAGTCATACAAATAAGAACAACCAGCGTGGGGAAAGCTTAGTAAGCCTTAAAGACCACAGACCCACAATAACCTTTTATTTTGACTACTAGTCAGTATGTACAGTGACAAATACTGACTTCTGTGGCACCTGCAGCCCCTTCCAAAATCCTAGTAGCACACTGGACTGTAATGTGGACCCAGTGCTGTATTTAATTCACAGCTGCTCAGCAAGATGCATTTTGGATTTCAGTCTTGGAGAGAAAAATTTGCTGGCTTTTTGCTGAGAAAGAAAGAAACAAAGCAACAAAGCCCTTTTCTACTGATCACACAAGCTTAGATAGAAAACAGCCCTCTCATGCTTTCTGCCTCCCGCTGCAGCTGCCCCAGAGGGCATTGTATGAGTGGTAGGGGAGTTGAAGGGCACAAGTTTCCACTTCTCAGTTAAAAGAAACTATGCTTAAGTCAGGTGGGCTTCTATTTTATGAGACAGTGAAAGGCTGGTTAAAATTACAGATGGCATAGTTTGTTTTCACTTGTTCTCCGTATCCCAAATAACTCATGGCTATGATGGCATAAAGCTAGCCAAAGAAAATGTGACTCCTCTATCCCGGGTTAAGTATGTCTTTTACTACCTCGGCAACTCTCAGGGAGAAGAAAATATTTGTCAGTGTATACTTTGACAAAAACAGAGCTGCAAGCAGGACTTCAAATGCGTAGGATATTTTTTTCCAGAACTGAATGTATATTCTCCCAACTCTTGCCAGCCCGAGGAGAAAAATACCAAGACCGGGACTGCAATATCTCTCCTTCCAATTCAATTTTTATAAGATTTTAAGTAAGGACATTTCAACCCTGGATGTTTGACTGTAAGGTGTACACATTTTTGGTGGGAATTTTTAATACGCACACAGGCATGCGCTATATAGACACATAGCAGATCCATTCACTTTCAGTGGTTGGATAGACTGGACAACAGATGTGTAAAGTTCAAAAGTTTATTCACCAGAAATGCAGATGACAAGTCCATTTGTAATGTATCCAATAAAAATAATATTTTATTAGTTGAAAATATTATTTTTAAAAAAACTATAAATCTTAATGTTAAGATTATACCTGAAAATTCTTCTGTAAACAGTTTTATATCTAAAAAAAGTTCAAATTGTAAATAACTTGGGGGTAAAATCAATAATTTTGAATTAATAGTGGCATTTAAAGCCAGTTAAATTTAATAACTGAACATTAGTGAACTAAAATGTTCAGTTAACTGATTAAAAAGTGATCTTGAGGTGAGACCTTAAAGTGAGTTTGTGAAATGTGTAATGTAGGTACCTTTCATTTTCATCTAGATACAAGACAAAGAAAGATAACATGTTTTTTTAAAACTATTTGAAAGAGAAAAATTTTAATTAAATTTTCAATATTTCTTAGCTAAAAAATACCCAAACCAAACCAAAAACCCCAAAGAAACTTTTCTTTAAAAGAAAGTTTGAAATCTATAGATAATTTGGAAATCAGTATAGAAATTAAATGATACACAATCAAACTTATCTCTGAGAATTTTGTGGACTTTTCTAATATTTTTTGTTAAGGAAATATATTTTGGGCATATAGCGCATACTTACCTGAAAAAAAGCAAACTGTCCTATGTTCAAGTACCGGAAAATGATAATAGATAAGAAAAAAGAAAGTTAACTTTGAGTTTGTGAAAGTAGCATTTTCCCTCTTTCTAGTTATCTTGGGGTTTTTTTTTTTTGCTCAAGGATCTTCACACTCTTAACAAGTTGTTTTTAATTTATGACTGTGGATGACTAATTCTATTTCCATTGTTAGCAGAATCTGTATCTCTACTGTGAATCATGTATCAAAACTGCTGCAAGATGGCAAGCCAGTGAAAAAAAATTCTTTTGACTGACTCCAGCCTGAAGTCTCCCCTGTGTTTATTGAAACTGCATATTGGAATTGAAATGAGGCAGTGCCTAGTAATCAATGAAGTAAGGGATAGGCATGAAAAAACAAGAAGCTGAGAAGAAGAAAAAGAACTGTTGGGAGCCTGCAGGGTGAATACAATGTGAAGAATGGGAGGGTGCTGTCTTTGGGATTTCTGTGGTAGGGTTAGAAACTAGGATGACTGGATGAACGTGCAAGCTGTGATGTTGTGCGATGAGACTACCTGAAGGAAGGTGTAAAAGAAGATGAAGCCACACTTCTCCCAGAGGTGCACATTAAATCGATAATGACACCTTCCCAAACTAGAGCAAGGGAAATTCAGAATGGATGTTAGGAAAACATTTTCACAGTACGAGCAGTTTGAATCAGAAACAGGGATACAGAAAAGTTGTGAAAACTCCAAATTACCTTAAAGATTTAAAAACTTGCAACAAAATCTGACTTCAAAATTGCCAAAATCTCAAGTAGAAAGTTGGAGTAGAGATCTCCAAGGGGTCCTTTCAACCCAAATCATCATGTGATTCTTTGGGTGAGTGCAATGGACTAGTGAATAGAGAAATTACTAATAGCATATAGTGTATAAATGAGGGAGCACTTTTTTTCATGTTAAATAACTTCACTTCTCTGTACAAAAACAATTCCCTTTGCAAAGGGAAACTTCCTTCACTTCTAAACTCCAAGTGGTTTGTGCAACCCCTTCACTTGCTAGGATGTGTGAACAGAAAGCATGACTGAGGAAACATTCACTTGCTAAGATATGTAGGCAGAAAACACTGACAAGTAATACAATAATATTTGCAATATGTAAATAAAACATTACTCCAATAGATGTTCAAAGTTACCTGTCTGTGAACTTCCAGTCATAGATTTTCAGACTATACTATTATGTTTTTACACTTTGTGGTCTGAGATAAAATGTATGTTAAGAAACAACATTTGATGAAATTGATATAAGAAAAAAATACATCCAAAAGGCCAGCATGAGACTGTTCAGCAATAGACTTTTGTTTAATTGGTAGATACAAAAGTAGTACTAGTAATGTGATTATACGAGATTAAGTGTATTGCTCTGTGATATCAGGAGTTTAAGGTATCAATAATAATAGTGTGTGCATTGTAAATGACCATGATTAGGTAGAATTCTACATCTTCTTTGGTTCGTATTGTGGCACAAAACCTTTCAATGAATCCATATAGTCACAGAAGTCCCTCATGTTACAGATACAATGCATATGCCTTATATTAATTTTTATGTAAATCTGTGTATAAGTTGAATTTTTATATGAATACTTAGAAACATGTATGTGTCACAGACAAACATGTACGTGTCACAGACAAATGTGCATGTCAGACTGGGTTATAGTTAGGTCTTTAGACATACACAGGCAACGTTCTCCCTCACCTAATGATATTCACAGCACTGAAGTAATCTATTACAGATGCAAAACTACTCACTTAAAACACTCCATTGAAAACTATGATTCCTGAACGCAATAGTGATGAGCTTCTGAAGATCTAGGCTGCCAGACCAGCCAGCACCTATACAAAATTAGTTACTCAAATTTTCAGGCTATTCAGATGTAGCACATAGTTCTGGCATTATTTACCCAGCTAACAGTTCCTGCAAAGCCAAAAGTCTCAGTTCAGGCAAAATACAGGGTGATGCTCCAAGGCCAGGAGTATTGTCCTGTAGGGACCATTAGGAGATTGTGTTTTATTGTCCCAAACAGTACTGATTCAGCTCTTGCTGAAGTCAGCAACAATATACTGTTGACTTCAGTGGGAGCAAAGATTAATCCCAAATTACTATGTCTGTAAAAGAAGACATGCTTTGTTTCTTTGATTTTTGTCCATATTCTAAATTGATGATTTCACCCTTATGGAATAGTTAATGTGAAAGAGCAGACTCCTTATGAATTTTCTCTCTCAAGAAATGAAATCCCGATAGCACCTTATGGATTATTTTATGTTCAATGAATTTTCCATTGTATTATGACTGATTATGCTGAAAATATATTAAAATTAATAAGATATATGGCTTTAGAAGAAATCTACAGCTATAAACTTTTTTTTTGTTTTATGTTGGCAAGGACAAGTCATTAATATTTTCAGAATTGAGTTGTTAAACAGAATTCTAGTTAATTCTGCCAGCTTCCATGAATTTACACTTAATCTGTCTTCCTTGTTTGACTTCTGCCTTTGGCAATACTATTACATTTCAGCCAGTGACCCATTTCCACAAATGTTTAAAGTTACATTTAAGAATGGAAGAAAGATGAAAGCAAGTAGTGTTTTCAAAATACAGACTTATTAATTTCTATAAAAAACCCAAGTTAGCTGCCTGAAAATATTCGCATTTCTTGTAGAACCATAATATAGACTGGTGTTAACAATTTCAGTAATCCAAATTCAATAGGTTTGGGAAGCCTGGCCCTGTACTCTCTCATACCAAGATGCTTCGTTAGTTGAAAGCCAGTGTCATTATTTACGTGTACACAAGCTGGAATAGATGTCTGTCACAAATCTTCACTTGTAGGTTTTCCCATCACCAGCTAAGAGACTTCCATTCTTGAAAACATGTATGGGCAAATACATGAATATACCAAAAATTAAAGGCTCTTGAAAGACATTGGTTCTCAGTGAGTCCAGGTCCTCTCCTTTTTCTCACCTTATGTTTTATTTAATTGAAAATACACAAAATTTATCTGTGATTTTATTCTTTCCTTTTTCTGGCTTCTGAGAAATTATCAAAAGTAATCAGTTGTTCTGTAATATTTAGATTCTGTAATTCTGACAATAAGTAGAAAATATTATTTTCAACACAAATCATGGATAATAGAATAGTTCTTTAGAATTAGATAATGATAAATTATAGGGAAGTGGTTCCAGAACTCTAAACAAAAGGAAATAAAAGCATATAAACTATTACCTGATAAGTAGCACAATCAGTTGCTAGAGTTAGACATGGCAACAAATCTTTAAAAAGACAGCTAAGAAGACTAATTCTGCCTGGAATCCTTTTCTGAGTTGTGTTTTTTTCATCAAAAATAGATAAATAGGTAAACAAAAGAATAAAATTAAAGGTGGAGGAGAGAGATACTCAGATCCTCAGTAGATTTCTCTTTGTGTTTTTTATACTTGAGAAAATGTTAACACTGTGGGTACCTGGTGAACTGAAAAACATGCTTAAAAAATCTTACATATTACCCATTTACCTAAAGACATTAGCATGAGTTTCCAGGAATATTATGTAGTTTAGACATACTGTAAATGTCATTTGCACTAGGCTGCTTGTGGCAGTTAACTGAACCCTTGAAATGGGTGTTCACTCCATCTGAAATTAAGGTTGATTAAGTTTCCACGGGCCAAATGGAAAAGCTATTAGGGGAGTTGAAGCTCAGCCATATCAGCTATGTAAAAGAGGTAGTATATGTAATATATGTATATGCTATCTTGGCTGGTTGTGTGTTTTTGCTGTTGCCCTAGTCACTGCCATAGCAATCTTCTGATCATTTTAAACAAAAAGCTGCAGTCAACCCCACCCTTATCATGTCTCTAAAATAAATCTTTGTTGATTACAGTACGCTTGAAAGCATACTGACAGTTACTCAGATATCATCTCTGAGGGTAGCATCTTTTCAACGTACCACATTCTTTCACAACGTGTGTGCGGCAGGTGAACAAATGCCATGGACAGCTGCCCAGGGAGAGGAAACGAAACTCTGCAAGCAATCCTAGCCTCACCCCATCTCCTCACACCACCCTTTTGTTAAATGTGACATTACGTGGGAGCCAACTTTTTGACATGATGATACAATCCTCATGGAACACAAGGAAAGTCTGAGGGCAATGTTTTTTCCTATGCACTTTTATTCCATTACTTAGTCAGTATTTACTGCAACCTACTGAAGAAGGAAGTAACTAGTATATTTTCCCAAGACTACATTTGCAATGCAAAATATCACTGAAGCCTTAAAATTGTTTTTGAATTAGTAGAAGTCTGCACCATATACATGCATGCATATATATATAGGTCAAATATAGACTCAGAATTTTAATGATCTAATAATAACATATTGATATGTGAAAACAAAACAGGTTATGATTTAAATTCCATACAGTTCCTGTTCAGTAATGAATAACTGCGATTATTAATGTGAGTATGTATAAACTGAACATCTCTACAATACTACCAGAGATAATTTTTATTGGTTTCTTTGACTTGTACTTGAACTACAGATACAGCAAATGTCTGTGTCCTGGTATGCAATATAATTTGCTTGAATTTATAGAATCATAGAATGGTTAGAGTTGGAAGGGAACTTAAAGATCATCAAGTTCCAAATCCCCCTGCCATGAGCAGGGACATCTCCCACTAGGCCAGGTTCTTCAAAGCCCCATCCAGCCTGGCCTTAAAGACTTCCACAACTTCTCTGGGCAACCTGTTCCAGTGCCTTACCACCCTCAAAGTACAGAATTTTTTTCTGGTATCTAATCTAAATCTTTCAATTTCAAACCATTACCCCTTGTCGCATCACTACACTTCCTGACAAAGAGTCCCTCTCTAGCTCTTTTTAGGCTCCCTTCAGGCACTGTAAGGCTGCTGTAAGGTCTCCCTTCTCTTCTCCAGGCTGAACAACCCCATCTCTCTCAGCCTGTCTTCATAGGAGAGGTGCCCTCTGATCATATTTGTGGCCCTCTGCTGGACCCGTTCCAACAGGTCCACATCCTTTCTATGATGACGACTCCAAAGCTGGACACAGTACTCCAGGTAGGATCTCATGAGAGCAGAGTAGAGGGGTAGAATTACCCCTTGCGACCTGCTGGCCACACTATATATTCTAACAAGATATATGTTTGGAGGTCATCTGAACTACTGAAGAGTTTTAAGTGTAGATGTTATATTTTTACTTTGTAGTCTTTTGGTAATTTTGAAAATATTAAAATTGAGCCTTAAAGATATATGATCTTCAGGTCAATTACCTTTAAATAATTATCACCTATTAATGATAATCTTATTAATATTTTTATTGTTTCATTTATTTCCTCATCATCTATCTGTGAATCCTCTTTTAGTTTAGATAGCCGTTCTGTTTTAGTTATGGGGAGGGTAAACTAAAGCAATCATTGCTTGAGCTCTTCCTGCTGTTGGCACAACATTTGGCTTATTGGAAAATGTTTTGATTTGTTTTAAATCCAACTTTTTCCATCAGTATAGGTTTATACTAGCAGCCAAATTATTTCTTGACTACTGTAGGCTTGTAAAAACAGACAATGAAGAGTAAAGGAAAGAATAAAAGAAAGATAAATAAAAGGTATAAGGCAATTTTTATTCCTTTTAGTCATCAGTTGCATACATGATGTATTTGTGGTATATGGAATTGGATGGGACCCATGCAAGGAGCAAAATACTTGGAAAGTCATTTAGGGAAAAAACATGAGAACTCCATCAGAGAAATATTATTTAGTTTTCATAAAACAAAACAAAAAAAAAACCTGTAAAATGTATTGGGGTAAGAAGGTGAGAAAACTGTCAGCTGCTTCTTATCCTGTGCTAGCCTATAGATAAATAATATTTCCATGACTAGACATGACATGTTGGCTTCTACCTTAATTCAGTCAAATTAATTTCAGTAAATACAGAAAAAACTCCAAACTTTTAAAACATATCAATTACCTCCAAAGATATTAAATTTTGTTAATTTTCACATGAGAAATTGCTACTTGTACACACAGCTTTGATCTGGATGTAAATTCAGCATATGCACATAAAGCAGGTTCTACTTGCAGTAGTGATAATTGCATGGATAAACCTCAGCATGAAATATATATAACTGAGGAATTCAGTGGATAATCTTTTAAATTCATTTAATAGGTATATAATTTCATTTTATTTTAAACTTTGAAAACAACTCACAACTATTAAAGACATTTCAAAATGTCATTTTGTTTTAAAATTTTGACAGAAAATTGTTCTTCAGCAAGTAATGTTTGATAGATTCTCCACTTGAACTATATTTTGTAATAACACTAAGGTAAATTCACATCATCTACACAACTTCTACTGTATAAAGGTCTCTAATATAGGAACTTAGGACCTGGAAAAGACTATCTGAGTCAGAGAATTCAGTCTTTTGTTATTGCTTAAAATCATGTACCACTAGTAAACCTACAGCACTGTAGAATATTATGATTTCAATGTTGTTGTGAACTTTTCCAGGAAGTTTAATTTTATTTTTACAATTCTGAACAATAGCAATTAATATTTAAGAGTTTACTTGTAATCACAATAATGAAAATTGCTAGTACCAGTTAAAAAAGAATTGCTCCAAATGGAAATGGAGAAAGTGAACCTGAAAATAATTACCAAAAAGACACTGTGTAGAATTTCTGTGAAGGCTCTGGAATCTGTATCTAAATATACACTGTTTACAAACAGGACGAGCTAGAAGCC
>VXBJ01000758.1:409676-517582 GCA_013400055.1 Nycticryphes semicollaris | reverse complement strand
TTCATTAGAAAAAAAAAAATCAGTTTTAATATTTCTACTACTTGCCTTAATTATAAATCACAGGAATGTAAGTTTACAAAATGTGAGTGTCTCTGAGATTACACTTCTGTTTCAGCTGTATGCTACTGCATCTTTTATTTTTAATTAAGTTTTTATTGAATTTTCCATTGAAGAGTAACAAACAAACCACGAGCTGTGAATTATGTATGAACTGAAACATTCTGCATTAAGTCAAATGGAAAAAGAGTTCATACTTATTCAATGTATATTTTGCTCCTAAAGATTACAGATAGAATCCTAACTTAAAAAAATATAATGATCTATTCTACATTGTGCATTTATAATCCTGACCTCTCATCCATATTCTGAGGCATGAAGAGACAGAAGGGCATGATAGAGAGAATCATAGAATCATAGAGCCATAGAATGGTTTAAATTGGAAGGGACCTTGAAGATCATCTAGTTCCAATCCACCTGCCATGGGCAGGGGAACCTTCCAGTACATCAGGTTACTCAAAGCCCCATCCAACCTGGCCTTGAACACATCCACAACTTCTCTGGTCAACCTGTTCCAGTGTCTCACCACCTTCAAGGTAAAGAATTCTTCCTAGTGTCTCATTTAAATCTGCCCTCTTTCGGTTTTAAACCATTACCCCCAATCCTAATGCTCCACTCTCTCATAAAGAGTCCCTCCCCCTCTTTTCTGATGCTTTTGGGTTTGATCATGGCCTTCTAGAATAAGTTCAGTGACATGAACACCATAAAAACTCTGGAGACCACTTGAAATAATATTATACCAAAATCCAGTGACAGAACCAGAAATAATTTAAATTCAGTAGGAGAGTACAAGACTGTCTCCTCATGAGTGATCTGTTAGGTTGCTTTTAAGAAAAGCAAGAAAAAGTATATCTTATTTGATGTGAAAATCTTATTTGTTTGACATTATTTTAGTTGTCTGCAAAACAATCAGGACTAATGAAATATATAAAAATATTTTAAAGGAGCACAACCTATCTAAATAAAAATAACATTTGAATATGCTTTTTTTCTTTCCTTTTCAACTAGTTTTCCTTGGACGTAAAGTAGGGGACAGAGAGAAAGGAAAGAATGTGGTCAGGACATCACATTTTCACTGTTAATACTTCTTATCTCAAAATACCACCTCTTTGGGAATGATTAACAAAAAAGCTGAAGTGCATGACATGGACAAAAAAGGATAACTTTTTCTAAACCTGTCCTATTCAGAACCCCCAGAGGTCAAAAGGTAGACAAGTTATTTTATCCTACCAGTGACGCTTGATTTGCTCTGTCTACAGGACATCTAACAAACTTCTAGTAATACATATTTTTGAATAAACTGATGCAAAACCCAAAGGGGGAACCTCTTCATTCTTAAGCTGCTGAAAAGTAATGATTGGTACTGGAAACAGTGATTTTCAACTGAATTAAAACCCCAAACTTCTCTCACTGTTATGAAAGGGAGAGTTATCTTGAAAACGAAGACACATGAATGCACTCTTTACCAAGGAATTAGTGTAATTTTGAGAATGTGTAATTTTTTAAAAAATTACCCTTATAATGATCAATTACTATTATTTAGTGTGATGGAATTATACAGAGATGAGAGAAAGATATTTTGGCCTACGTAATTCTTTTTGCTGACACCATCTAATTGTATTTTTCACTCTAGCCATGCGAATACCTCAGGAGTGGTAATGCTCTTTGCCTTGACACACAATCAGCTCTGTCACTGCATTTAATAACATAAAAGGAAAGAAGAAAACATACCAAGTAATTAAATCACACATATTAGGCAGCCAAGGTAGGGTAATTGAATATTTCAATTAATCACAGGAATATATCTCTGATGCTTAATCTATTTGTGGGGGAGACATGAAGGGGAATTCGAGGTTCACTAAAGGATATGGCTTTTACTATTTAGCCATTTAAATAATAGCCATTCAAGCAATCAGTTCAGCGTAAACGAGAGATGCATAGATTAAGAAAAAGCCTGATAACTGTGGTAACAGCTTACATATATAAGTCCCTTTAGTACTAAAACTAGGCAAAAGTTGCTATTTCAAATGCACTGCCAACCTTTTAAATACACTACGAACATAAGAAATCCCACTATAGTATTACCTCTGATCATGTGTTTGAAAATGACATCAAAAAGGAGGCTGATGAGTATAAACCATACTTCATTACAGTGATATGCTAGACTGACAGTGTCATAGATACATTTTACTGAAAACTCAGTGATAATATAATACAGATACTTCAATTACATTCCTCTCAAGATGAATACACATACACCATACTTTTATCTGACAGCTAATAGATGAAATGAAAGAGTTATTATTAATGAATGGAAGAATACTGTTCTAAATAGTACTGACAACTGACATCTTGGTTTTACATTTAAAAAAAATGTTTTCACCAATTGTGATAAAGCCTCAGTAGTTCTGTTATTTTTAAGCAGAGGTGGAGATAGAATAAGATGACAGTAACGGACCCTAAATAGTCCCTCAAAACAGCAGTAGGCAAAATGTTTAAAAAAACCCTAAGCTTATTAAGTCTCTGTACTGAAATTGCTTAAAAGAGACAGTCACCAACAAAGAAGCTTTAGTACAGTCTGAAAATTCTGCCTCAAAAATTGAGGCTAATGAAAAATTTTGCTAGGAAAGATGATACAAGAAACTGATGGTGGAAAACTAGCAAGTTGGAGAATATCAGCAAATGAAAGACAATGGAACTTTAACAGAACGAGGGATCTATTCCTAGCAAGGAGAACCAGAGTTAAAAAAAAAAAAAAAAAAAAGGAAAAAAAAGATGAAAATCTTCTGAAAACCAGAGAAGATGAGAAACAAACAAACAAATAGCAGGATAGTCTCTGAACAAGCTGTTCCTATTCCAAGTTATGAAAGAATGGAAAATAAGCCAGATTACAGTTTGAACGTGTTCTGAGGTTGGTGAAGCTATATGGGTTTATGTTGATGTAATTGAGGTCAGTATTTGGTCCATCAAAAGAGAAATGCTATTTTCCCTCTTGTGTAATAAAAACAATAGCATCCCACAGAAAACAGAAAATATGTGAATAAACAAGGCCATAATTTAATAATTTAACACATTTGGGAAGTTACCTAGAATATGTCTCCAATGTTAATTAACCTTCTTCCCATCATTAGCACTATATAGCACTCTGCTTTTCAGTCTGTGTTGAGGGATTAACTGTTTGGACATAACACTCTCTGGCTCTTCTGTACTGGACTGACTATATGTACTAATAACCAGGTAAAAAAGCAGAGCTATCCACAGGGGCTCATTCTTCTCTCATCCTTTTTTTGTCAGCATAGTTCCACTGACATTTGTGCTTTTGATTTATAAGCATGTAATAGGAGAAGAATTGTAAATACAGCTCCTTAAACAGAATTCTCAAGAAGATGGGTTATCCTTTTGTTTCTTTTCTTCTCTTTCCTTGTGAGAACTTCAGGCAACAAAATTTGGAAACAGAACTGTCAGTCCAAAATGGGAGTCTTTTGAACATCTTCCCTACCAGAAGATAATTTGGATTATAACAGATTATAGAAAATGCAGGAATATGCATTCCTATTAAGACATTTTAAAGACATAATCAAATATGGCTCAATTTTTAGTGCACAGAATGTGTGTCAATGATCAAGCTTCTTCAGAACTGTTTAAAATCTCTCTGATTCTGTAGAAACTGTCAAGCAAAGATAAATACTAAGAGTATGCCAGTTTTGACATTTTTAAAGGTGAATAGGTAGACCTTTACACTACAGATAGCTCTGTCTCACTGTCTTACCTCTGTTACTGTAGATTGCAGTGTCAGTTCTGACAGCAGTTTTGGTGATGGGTGAATGATGACAACCAATGATGAGGGGCTGTATCTGGGAAGGAAATTCAGCTGAGTCCTGTAACAATAACCCATGACTCAAGTAACCCAATGTGTTAGACTTATGTACTATGACTAACAAAAAATATATCTCTGACTCAGGTTTGTGAATTATGTGCTAGGTGGGAACTTGATATTTTAAATTCCATTTTTCCCTAGATGAGTATCAAACCTAAATACTGTTTCCAATACTAAGAAAGCTAACACAATAAATGAGTAAACACAGCACTTTTCAATTTTTTTTCCCCTTTCCTTAATGCTAAATTGAATTACGAAGGGGTTTTCTGCTCCTTTACATTTTTCTGGCTATCGATCGAAAACACAAGATGATAGAAGCTTTGGGCCTGACCCTGCCTCAGTATAAATCATCAGAGTCCCATTGTCTCCATTAGCACTATGCTGATTTACAGGGCTGATGATTAGACTCTTCTTCCTAGAAGAAGAGAGAATTAGCAGATCATCATAGAATGCTACAGGAAGAGTTTAAAGCAGAAGGACGCCTCACTTTAAATTTACTTTGAACTAAGGTTTTCTTCTATCTCTAATAATAGCTCATTCTCTTACTGAGTTTTATATGTGTTTCAGCTACACATTTGATGTCTCCTATGTGGAAATTATCCTCATAAATACCTGATGTTCCTGATCAGACAATGCAGAGAAAATGAGCAGTAATACCACAAAAGAGGTAAGAATTTAGCTAGATTTTGTTCTGAAGCTTTAGCAAATCCCTATGAAACAGAATGATTTCTCATAGTAATTTGTTGTGATTTACAGTGAGTAAATGGGATTGATAAATAGGAAAAATTAGGGTGATTTCATAATAAATTCATAACTTCAAATGGCTTTTTTTTTTGCCTGGCTACTGTAGCATGCTCCTTCCGATAGATTGTTGTAGTATTCTTAAGACTCAGTCCTTTTCTTTACTTTGTTTTAATTTGTTTACTTTATTACTATACATCAGGAGAGTTTATAGCATCGGAGTTACCATTTTAATTACTTTTCTAGAACATTCACTCATAAACAAGCAAAAATTGCTCAATGAAAGCTTATAACTATACTAAACTTTGGATTCCAGCTATATACATTACTATATTACTATATACATATATATATGTATGGAACTTATAAAAGAGCTTGCAAAAATAAGAGAAGAAAATAATCCAGGTAGTATTAGAAAAAGATGGCTTTCCATCCTAAAAAATAAAAGCAGTTTTGTCACACTAGCATGGTCTGTTTCTTTAGTCTGGAAGTCACTGGAAATAAATCTAACCTGTTGGAAGAGCTAGGAACTGATAGCAATGAACAAAACATGCCATCTAATATTTCTAGGAATGTGGACTTCAATCTACTCTCTGATGCAAAAAACTTAGAGCAAGATACCATGATAACAGGAAAGGCTGGAGGGGAAAAGGACGGCAGGGGGCACACTTGAAACAGTGTTAAAACTAAGCGTCATCACTATTGGGAAGACAACACAGGCTCGATCTCGATGTCTGAAGCTGATATCTATCCAACTCAAAGTCCAAGTCAAGATTTCAGTCTAAGTGGAAGTGAAATGGTGGGAAGTTATGCTTGGGGTTTGGGATGCCATGCTAAGCTCAAGGCCCATTCTCGGTTCAACTGTTGCTGAGTAAACTTACAGATGGTCCTTGGGGATTCAGGGATGTTTCAGCTCTTCTGTCTATATTTCATATTACCATATATAAACTATGCAAAGAGCAGGCAGTCTTCTAAAAAAGAAGGAGGGTGGAAGCTCTTTAATATTTCTGATGTTAAAATCTTACTTATCTTTTACATGCACCATTCTAAATAGTAATATAACCCCACAAAAAGAAAAACATCTTCTTTGTACGGTGCTTATTGATTATTCTGGCAAATTTCAGCTGAGTAAAATTCATGTAATAAGAAAAAAAGAGTGATCAGCCATAAGACTAAATTAAGCAGAAACCATTTGTTCCCTAATCATAGCTATTTGTTCTGCATAAAATGTCATATCTCCAGCAAGACACTAGGGCAACTTTTTGCAAAACTCAAAATATATTCTTATTTAATGTTTTCTGGCTATATCCCATCTTGTGGCTGCATATATTATCTAGATATGTCACTCTGTTTACCGTATTGGAAAAGACAAAGCATGGGATTTAAACTGTATGCAGTCTGAGCTATTTCTTTACAGGCACAGCACTCAAATGTGCTTAAGTGAGACTCTTGATTCACTGCTGGGTACAAATGGGGTTGTATGAGCTTTAGGGTTCTTTACTGCTCTCTAAAACACAAATCAAGACAATTCTTCTGTATGAAGTGATTTACTATGTAGTTCATCTCTGTATCTTGCTGAGAACAGCACGTGAGAAAACTTCCATCTCCTGTTGATAGCAGAGAGGTTACACTTTGTACTGATGAAGAGGTCGGGGTGCTCCATTGGTCTGTTGCTCACCAGGGGTATCCTCAGACTTGTTTCTACTGCAAAATGCGGAACTGTGTAGAAATAACTCATCAAAAAACCACTGGATCTTGCAAGTTCATGCAGCAGTGCAGTGAGTAGTATTTTGGCCCCTATAGCAACCTATCTGTCTGGATCTCTACTTCAATGTATGTTATCTGATGAGGTGCAAAACTCTGCTGAAATAGCTATAGTGCTTCTACCTCTTAAAGTTTCTAGTCTCTATTGCATGGTGTAAAAGTGCCCAAATATTAGCTCTTAGAAATGCAGACAATGTTGTGAATGCTCTATATATTAATAAATAAACTGTCTTTTATATATAAAAAGACTTTCAAATACCTAAATAGACCTCGAGTTTGTTGATGAAAATGTTTCCTTTTTAATGTCATGTAAATATTTACACTCTAAATCAGTTTTATTCATAAATACTTACAGCTCAGTGCTGCTTACACTTCAATGCTTATATATGCTTCAATGCTACTTATACTCCATTCAAAGAAACACCACTGGTAACAGTGGATTTGAAATATTGCATTTAGTTCAGCTGCCATGTTTAAGTTTTCGCTGTTGGTAGGTGTTTTCCCTGAGAATGACCCAAGTTCTAATCAGATTGCACACTTTTATACCAATAATGTAGGGGTCAGTGTTTCACCCACAAATGAATATAACTCACTTTTCTATATTTGTATACAAATTGTTTATGTGGGTGTATATATATAGTTTCTATATTTGTATATCTGTATTTGTGTGGAATGGGAACTAAAATGTAAACAATGTTACATTTTCAGTATCAAGTTTGATTTATGCTGAAGTCTTAAATTATCTGTGTTTTCCAGAGGTTAATATTTCATAGAGTGTTTCAACCTATAATAAGACATCCAGAGCAACAAAGGGTATGCAAGTGAAAGAACTAATTGTATGTACTTATTTTCTAATTTAGTCTTTTCAGTAACAGCTAGTTGATTAAAAAATCTACTAATAGAATTTAAATATAAATGTGGAAAAGTAATTCCTATATCTAATGTTCCTATGTAAATACCAATCACTAATCCTTAAACAGTTTTAGCTTAATCAAATTGCTTTTAGATTGATTTTGGGTTATTCATTTCACCCTAAGCATGCTCTTTGATTTTTACTCTAAATCATGTTATTGAATCCAAGTGATTGAATCCAAATATTTGTCATAACTTGATTCAAATGTTGTTGAACTGCGAATGAATCCAATAGTTTTTTTCCCAACTAACTTAACTGAATGTTTCTTTCAAGACTGGAACAGCAGAAAGTAGCCATTTAAATACATAGTATTTTTAAATGGACTTGAATCTCAGTATTACACATCTAACCTGTGAATGAGGAGAGAGAAAAGCATTGCTATAGTAATTCTTAGAAACTTATCTGATGGTGTTTTCCAGTCTTAACTTTGCCTGACACTCCTGTTTATAAGATTAAGTTCTCAGTTGCCTATGGCTGCCAAACTTTAGTTGAAATTTGGGTTGACAGTTTCTGTGTTGGGTATCTGCCACAAGAAGATTTTTGGGCAGGTTTCATATAATTATTCAGATAGCTTTGAGAATGGAATCAGGAAAAAATGTATTACTTTGGCTATGGTAAGAACAACTTCTACAGGCTTTTACTGTAAAACCCTCTTATCCTTATCTCTGTAGGAGGGATTGAAAATTTGACAGTGTATTATGGTTCTGAATTTTATTGCTCTTATCCAAACATTGAATCTTCAATAAATCTTATATGTCTGTTAAAGTTTGGTCAAAGGAAAATGTATAATCTCTCTGCACTGAGCATCATCCAGTCTAATATGGCTCTTACACACAACTGTTCTGAACGGGCATTATATCTATGAAGGAACTGGGTATACACCAGTCCAACACAGACGGAGCTGAGCAGAATTTCCCAAGTAAGTTGTTATTTAGATTTGCTGTGGGCTGCTTGGGACGTACACAAAATGGGGAAAAAAAGAAAAAAAAAAAAAGCAAAAAAAAAGCTGGGTTTTCTAAGAGATGCTATGCCGGGTTTGGATAGCCTGTAAAGAAACCCAGTTTGACTTTGCCACAGAAAGCACAAGGAAAACAGTACAAGTAGAAGTAATAGTAGACTGTCACAGAAGTTCAGTCTGATAAGGACTGGGATTGGCAAAGCAGTATAAGGAGCAAAGCTCATGGGAAATTTGAATAGCAACAGCTTGTGGGATGTGTGAGATCTAACAAGAAGCCAGGAAGAGAAGCTGTCCTGGGCTGGACAGCCAAATACCAGAAGGTGCCCAAAGATACTCAGTGACAAGTTCACAAGTTTTGTTACTGAAGTATAAGTCCAAGAATACTACCAGCATAGATTCAAGCCAGGATCCTGGACTGGGTCCTTAGCCAGAAACCCACATATTGACCTTTCTGTGCTACAGTAGCTGGAACCAGAGTCCTGATAGAAAGCTGAGAATTACTTTATAGCTAGATTTTTAGTCAGTTGTAATTAATTTTACTGACCTGTCACAAAACATGTTCACGAAGTTCAGCTTCTTCAAGTCTTAATTAGTATTTTTTATGCTACAGTTAATTTTTCAAAGCTATGTACACTCTGCCTAACATAAGTAATTTTGGAAATGTAAATCTGTATATAATTCCTTTTTGGTTTCCTGCTAGCATTGACACCTTCCAGAAAATTCACTACTATAACATGTAAAGGATCTTTTCCTTTTACCCCAAAATGGAAATCACTTCACTTTTAGGAATTTCTATGAATGTCTTGAGTTCTTGTGATAAATTGATAGAAGAGTGCATAAATTAGAATTAAGGCATATGAAAGGCAAAGACTTTGCTTAAGCATGTGGCTTTAGCATAGGCTTGCCTCACGTCTCATAATGTAAACTTTCACAGAGGACTCAGGACGCCAGGTCTGCTCTGAGTCTCCCAAACTCATGCAATGATAAGGGAGTTCAGAAAAGTTCAGCAGAGAGCTATGCATGCAGATATGCACCCAAATAAACTTATCTGTTTGGATTGGAAAATAGCACACAAAGGAAATGTACGTCCAGAATAGCCACCCTATACAACGTGTTTTATTATTGATTATTCTTTACCTGTTTCAAGCATTGTCCTTTTGCAATTATTAAATTGCAAGCAATTTTTGTAATTTCAAGAAACTGTCTTATCTATCACTCATGATGCAGTTTGTTAGGATATCAAGGGATGTCTTTGACAGTGGAGAAACCATGCAGTACAATCTCTTCTACCAAAAGTAGTCTTGGCAGACCAGGGACAACATCAGTCACTCAGCCTTAATTATTGCCAGGTAAGGTAGGGTAAGGTAAGGTAAGGTAAGGTAGTAATTGTGCATAACTTGGGGTATCACCAGTTAAGGGGAGGATAACAAGCTCCTAGAGGCATAAGCAAGCCTCCTAAGACTGTGGTTTAAGCAAGCAGAGCAAATCTGATTTTAAGGCATCTTGGACCTTTTCTGCAGCTGTGTGGGTGATTGGCTGTTGTCTGGGGTAAAACTGCTAAATGTCTTAATGCTGTATAATTATACTTCTGCATGGTGTTCATTGGCTAATTTGATAAAAAATGAGACCATAGTGCCCACTCATGCTTCAGATCGCATTTGTTCAGCTCTTGTACTGGAGAGATCTGGTACCAGTGATTATAGCACTTTGGCCCACTACAGAAGCTGATAATATTTTGGAACAAAGGTTGCCCTTTTAAGCAGATAAACCAAGAAGGTTAACTTTGAAACAGTGACTCCATGGTTAGGAGAGCAAACTGGAAGGTGCATGAGCCCAGAGAAAATGAAAAAGTTACATAGGATGTTAAGCTGAAGTTATTATTTTGCTGAGATCACTACATTTTGAGGTGGGTTAGAGCTGTTTGTTTTAGAAATCTGAGTGAAGTCTGCATAGGGAATACATACTGTAGCTGTGCATGCCTCTGTTAAACTGGGTGAAATGTCTATAAAAGCTGTTGTTGGTGATCTTGAAAAGGGAGGCACGGGAAAGGGTATAACAACATCACTCTTGGTAATCTATGCCAGGAAGCTTATTTTTATGCACTGAAAATGTCTTGCACTGCTGAATCCTACTGATGTCAAGGGAAGGTTAGGAACATGGAAGATACATTGGAGAGGAGATTAACATAGCTGTGGGATGCTCATGCAAACAGACATTATGTGCCCTGCTTTTGTAAATGATCCTTCAGCCACTGTATTCCAGCAAGAAGCTCACTGAATCCCCCCTTCCCCTGAGCTACCTTGCTGGGGGAATAACAGATATATGTGCTCTGTGGGTTGGGAACAGAGACCAGAATACATTCACTAGTGAGTTATATTTACAATCATTGTAGACTTTTTCTTTCTAAACAAGCATGTGGAAAACCAGGAAAAGTTATATTTGTCAAAAATTTTAGGACCTCTTTGTTTCAAGTGGATCACTGTCAAGATCATTCTCCTGTAAATTCAGATTTTTTGTATGTGCTCAAATGAAAATCAGAATGTTGTAGGTAGAAATATTTTTCCAACCTTTAAAAACATCACGGACACTATTTTATGCCTGATCTGAATATGAAAGTCCCAGTGAGAATTGCAAATGAAAGAAAGTAAGTCAGGAAACATTGGCACTAGCATTCAGGAAGCTAGATTTGGACGATGAAATGGAATGACAGCTACAGACGGTTTCTGATAAACTTGAATTTATAAGAGAATCAAGATTATAGGACCCTAAACAGACCTCAAAGGAAATAAAGCAGGCCAGGAAAAGGGAATGACAGCATTTTATTTTGTTCCCTTAGAAGTCTACGGATTTAAAACACACACTGAACAATTTATAGCAGCTAAAGGCCACTCTATCAAGAATTTTGCTACTGAATCCTCATTGCTCAATTTGCTTCTCTTTATCTTCCATAAAACAGAAGTTGTTACTTCCTCCATGTTGCATAAGAAAGAAGGAGTTAAAACAGCTCTATCATTCTTCTTAAAAGGGCCTGGAAACAGTGGCCTGTCTTTGTATACTGTCACTTCATATACTTTGAAAATAGATCAGTATCTTTGATTAGGAATATTATTTGCAGTAAACAAATCTGTTCATAAATACAAAGCTTTCTACTGCTCATGAATTGTATGCAAATGTTTACTTCTTCCCAGAACATTTTCATTACTTGGAATTATTCAACAGCTATTTTATGTGAACATATTTCAACCTATAGATTACTGAGAAATTGTTTGCTAACAGTATTGCTTTAAGTACTTTACATTTACAATTTTAAATCCAAGCTGTTTAGATTAGATACATACATCACTGTTAAAATTCTGTTTAATAATTTTATGGGAGTAGATTGACCTCAGAAGCAGGTTCCCACGTAACTTTAAAAATAACTCTGACTTTAGGTATAGTCTAACAAAGAACATTGGAGAAGAGTAAGACTTTAATATAGTGGTTAGTATGCTAAAGTGTGCTTTTCTTTGCTGATGGGGTTTCTCACTGTACTAATGGCAGAACAAATTCCACAAAAATACTGTCAGTAGGAAAGTGAAAGTCTATGATGCACTACTAAAATGTACTGTTTCCTAAAAGAATATAACAGTGCAATATATTTATAAGTGACTAATTTTCCTACTAGATGGAGTTTGTTAGATTGTGAATTTCAATTAGAAATAAAAGCTAAAATTATATGCAGAGGTAGCCAATTAAAGGTTTGTAGTCAGTTAATTCTTTGAGGAAAAGATAAAAACAATTTTACTTATTTAATGACCTTGATAAATTTGCCTCTTATTTCTCCAAATGTAAGTTTCGTTCAGTAATGTGTATGGAAATATAGATTTAGTTTGCATTAGTTTGTTTATCCATTGTGAGTTCAGCTACATGAATAACAGAAATGCCCAATGAATGGTTTTGCAAAGTGAAAGTCAAGGTCTGTGAAAACAAGCAAGAATAGCCATTTCTTATCTTCTTTTGGGAAAAGGAAAGACACCAAAATCACTCTCATATGTCACTGATGGCTGAACGTTTTGATTATGCTGCCCATCATTTATATATCTGTAATCAGAAACTCTGAAAAGGACCCAGGTATCTAGGAGTACAGTATTGTCAAGCCTGATTTTTGGCAGTCTGGCCACAGGGCACAATGTCAAACTGTGCAAATAAGTTGTCCAAATATCAGTGAAATCTGAGCCTTGGCCTGGTGAATCTCTTGAGCTGTGGTTGCTGTCCACATGGGCCCTGGACCGATCTCAGCCGGCTGAGCTCCCTGCTGGTGGTGCACAAGTTGCTGGGGTAATGTCAGAGCTGAGAAATGGAGGAAGAGAGAGGGAAAGGGAGCAAGCTGCCCCTTCTGCCTCCTCCTCCTGCTCCCTCTCTTGCCTACCTGTGGCGCTATTCATATTTCTATGCTAAACAGCTTGGAAACAGCTTCTAAACTGCCAAAATATGTCTCTTTTTGTCCCCAAAGGCACTATTAGCGCTGTCTTTGGGCCCATGGTGCTCATTTCCGCTCAGGACAGGGCAGATTCTCCTGCCCTGAGCTATGTTGTCATTGCCTGGGGCATAGCTCTTCTTCCTGGAGGGACCATCATCCAGCCCAGCTCTACGCATCTGGCCCAGGCCTCGTGAGATGGCATCCTGTGGGTGAGGACACAGCCTGTGCCCAGATCACCTGGCCAAGCTACTTCCATGGAGTTGCCCTGCTAGCCCTTCACCCTGATGACTACCAAAGAGAGATGACTAATCCTGCCTTGTTCAGGTTCCTGCGGCCCCTGAGGGATTCCAAGTACTGAGTCAGAATATTAAAAATCTGAGTCAAGTTACGCTGAAACCATAAGTCTGGCCTGGGTTTACCACACAATATGAACTCATCTGATGACAAAGTCTAATTGGGCCAGTATGTCCCTGAGAAGGAGATGCCTTCTGTGGGCATAGAGAGTTGGGTGGCAACAAGGGTATTCCTGTGGCTCTGGGGATCTCTCAGTTCCAGCTGAGTGTTTGAATCACTAACCTCTATTAATGAAGTTCCATCACCTCTGATCCTGCTTAACATGGAGGTAGTGGCTGCAGTGACTGCCGTTGCAGTATGTGAAAAGCCTCAGCATGCTCCAAAGGTCAGATGTGCCCTAGCAGTATGTGTCCTCAAGGGGGCAGGGCATATCGTAAAATGCTATCCTAAACCTGGAAGTCAAAGATTAATTTAGTGCTTTGCCCCATCAATAATGGACATATGCAAAGACACTAGCTAGTCACCTGAATTTTAAATTAAAAAAATTAAAGCACATGTAGATTTTAGAAAGAAGATGATCAGATTTTCATGGTTATAACTTTGGATTCCTTCAACTTGTCCCACTCTAGATAGCCCTCAGTGCATCCTCAAAACATGATCAGTCTGGTTCTTGGTAAACAAAGTGTATCATAGCAAAAAGAGTTGGTATGAAACTTGGCATAACATATCTAGTGACTATTGCTTTCCAACGAGCATTTTCAGCCAGGTCATGGGGGGAATCAGATGAACTGCAACTTTTTCTTTTCCTTTTTTTCTTTTTTTAATATTTACTTGAATTTAGGGGAAAATCCTCTGGCAAGCTTGCATACAGTCATTAAAATAACTATTTAAAACAACAATTAAACAGTCATTCTTACCCATGACTGTTTTGTCAGCAAGATATCTGTTCCAAGAGCAAGGCTTTAGAAAAGCAATGATAACTAGTTGGTAGTCTCTGCTATTTTTAAATATGGAAGACACGGTGTGTATTTTATGTCTTGCTGTAAGAGTACAGGCATGATGCGTCATGGGTATGTTGTCAGGAAATGGTAAGGGTTCGGTTGTGAAGAAGAGGTCTTTGGCTTTTTGCAGATTCTGTGGGCTCAGGCTTCTATGTTGACCTTTTAAAGAGAGAGACTAAAAACTGTGAAAAGAGCAGGAACCTGCATTTTTCTGCATGTGTGGGTGAAGCAGAGAAAAGACCAACTGAGCCTCTACCACCTGAATGCACTTCAAGAGGGGAAAAAAAAAAGTTGCTGTGAACAGAGGCAACAAGCTAGGGGCAAGAAGTTTTGAAACAGACTAATATACTAAATGAAAAAGCACTTCTGGTAAGAAAAAAAGTAAATTTGGTGCACAGAACAAAATATACTTCACAAGCAGGAGAAACAGGAATAGAGGGAGGTAGAGGAAAATTTAGGGAGATAATTGTGTGAACTACTATCCTCTCCAGTAGGAACATCAAGTGGGCACATGTAAGAGATTAATTATAACCCAAACTGTATAGATTTACAGATGAGTAACAGAGGTGAAGGATGGCATTAGAGTCACACTCAGAAAAGACACAGTATTTTTCTAGCATTGGGGTCCTGGTGTTAATTTTGTATGGCTGCACAGACACAGAGCGCACTAGATGAGAGCACATGATTTTGGCTTCCTTTCTCTTTCTGATTATGCCTGGGATAAGGCAAACATAATTTCCAGGGTAAATGATTTTAATAAGACTTTAAAAATCCTTTTCTTTTTGCTTTCCAGTATTACAAAAGAGGACTAGTCATATCACAGAATCATAAAATCATGGAATATCAGGGATTGGAAGGGACTTTGAAAGATCATCTAGTCCAATCTCCCTGCCAGAGCAGGAACACCTAGATCAGGTCACACAGGAAAGTGTCCAGGCAGGTTTTGAATATCTCCAGAGAAGGAGACTCCACAACCTCTCTGGGCAGCCCATTCCAGTGTTCCATCACCTCCACTGTGAAGAAGTTTTTCCTCATATTTAAGTGGAACCTCCTCTGTTCCATCTTGCACCCATTGCTCCTTGTCCTATCATTGCCTGACATTGAGAAGAGCCTGGTTCCATCCTCCTGACATTCACCTTTTATATATTTATAAACACCAATGAGGTCACCCCTCAGTCTCCTCTTCTCCAAGCTAAAGAGACCCAGCTATCTCAGCTTTTCCTCGTATGGGAGATGCTCCATTCCCTTAATCATCTTTGTGGCTCTGGCCTGGACTCTCTCAAGCAGTTCCCCGTCCTTCTTGAACTGAGGGGCCCAGAACTGGACACGATATTCCAGATGCGGTCTCACCAGGGCAGAGTAGAGGGGGAGGAGAACCTCTCTCGACCTACTAACCACACCCCTTCCAATATACCCCAGAATGCCATTGGCCTTCTTGGCCATAAGGGCACAGTGCTGGCTCATGGTCATCCTGCTGTCTGCCAGGACCCCCAGGACTCTTTCCCCTACACTGCTCTCCAACAGATCAGTTCCCAACCTATACTGGTACCTGGAGTTGTTCTTGCCCAGTTGCAAGACTTTACACATGCCCTTATTATATTTCATTATCTCTCCAGCCTGCCCAGGTCTTGCTGGATGGCAGCACAGCCTTCTGGCATGTCAGACACTTCTCCCAGTTTTGTGTCATCAGCAAACATGCTGGCAGTGCACTCTATTCCCTCATCCAAGTTGTTGATGAATATATTGAATAGTACTGGTCCCAGTACTGATCCATGAGGGACTCCGCTAGATATAGGCTCTAGACAGTGCAGATATGGTCTGTTAATTGTTATGTTATGAAAATAAAAACTTATCTTCCTTGAATCACTCCATCCAAGCATAATATATCTGTTTATGAGGAGTTATCCATGTTTCCTTGATTTTGCAAAATAAAATGCAATGTAACAGTTGATCTGTGACTACATTGCTAAATATACTGACTGGCTCCTAAGATAAAAAGGAAAAAAGAAAAGGGCGTGGGTAACTGACCTAACAAGGAACAACAACATTCAGCAGATTTCTGGAGATATAGTTTATTCTTATATGTGCAGATTTTCTTGTGGCTGGCATATCAAGGCATTGTTTTATAATTAGAAATTATGACTAGCCCAGGGATTCCCACCACAAAATTCAGGAGCTGGAGAACAGCAGAGAATATTGTCAAAATTCCACAGACAGGCAGTGCCTGCCACTTTGTGCAGACCTACTTTTGCATTTGTTCATCAAGGTTTTGGAACAACATATGTACAGCAATTTGATCAGTGAAGAATTACTGGTAGTGTTTGATATGCTGGCTCTACATCTGCCACAGAGACATCACTGTATCCATCTCACTACAGCATGGCTTTTCATATTTGTGGCAATAAGTGTTAAGTCTTTTCGCAGTTACTTCGCATAATTGCATGCAATAACCATTGCTCTTTTCTGCTCCAGGATATACAGAGCAATATTGTCAAACTAGGGTGCCTATAGCTATATGAAGAAACTGTGGCACAAAGGCCTTGTTCACCACAGGGCTAAACACTCACATTTGGTGTGACCAGTCAGGTCTCAGCTGCTGGTTCTGCACCTGGAGTTTTCCACAAAAGAGATGTCATCTTCCCAACAAGTCCTTCCTATCACAAGTGTCAAGACTGAGCAAAGCTCACCTGTCTAATCTTGTATGTACTTCTCTACTGCATGTAGCTCATGTCCTAGAAATCATTTACAGACTAACACACCTGAGCAAGAAATCTGTTTTCAGTTGGTGTGCTACAGTAGAGCAAAAGTATACTAAGTAGTGTATGGCAAAGGACGAGAGGAAGAAAATCAGATTGGTTTTCATTGGGGTGACCATTCCCAGTTTCAGTGTTCGTTTCTCTTTCAGCGGTCCTACATAAAGGTGAAGGCATTTGTTTTTACCCAAGGAGATGAAATAAAAGCTGTGTATAATCTCACCCATGTGAGAATGTGTCAGCAACTGTTGGAGGAACAAATGGAAGACCTTCACTACTGACTTTAACATTCACAAAAATATGGATTTCTTCCTGCACCAATAGTAGACAAAGGGACAGACATACATAGACTACCATAAAAATTATTGTCTTTTTCCCACATAAATTACATGCTATACTTTTATACAGAAAGGTTTACAGAAATTGAAATACTACATTACAACAAAACCCATTATGAAATTACTTAGTGTCTTGGTAGCCACTCTCAAATCAAGTTAAATTTAATACAGGTGTTTTTAACAACATGAGCAAATAGAATTTTTTTTCTCACCTGACCAATTTTAAAATTGATTTGCACAGGATTTAAATACCAGATAACTTTGATTGTGTTCATACAAAACATCACTGCAGCTTTACTTTGAAGAATGGACACAGACATACTAAGCCTATACTTCCATAAACAGAAGTGCATTATTAAGATATGCCTGTCACTGGTTTATCAGTTTCCTGATAAACAGTTCCAGTTACATATAAAGCTACACAAGAGTATTCCTAACCCATTAAATGAACTGTTATGTAAAGTTCTTTTTTTAATTTGATGATTACTGATTTTTGAAATGCTTTTCTGTAAGACTAATTCTGCCTTCAGGCCTAATCACCTATGTTTCTGATATTTTCTCTGGGTAAAAAAATAGGAGAAACCAGCAGTGTTTATATCATAGGAATACAGAAATCCTGCTATTATTATTGAGAAAAAAAATCTAATAACTCGACTGATGCCTTCTAATACATTTGTGTTCCTAAATGCCTGATGCATCAAATATATTTGGTGTTTGTTTATATTAGGGGCTTTAGAAAATAGAGCTATAAAAGACTTGTGCATTGGGACTGTATTAATTTTGCTAATTCATGTAATTTTAAAACTGATTTCACTCATAATATCTAATCTATTACTAGCAGTCAATCAGATTTTACACTAAGTGGGACATTCTGGCTCATCCAGGGAGTTGAAGCTTGCCTAAAATATGGTATTGATTTATTGAAATGCAATTTTCTTTGTAGAATGCACACAGTGGGAAGATATGCAGCTGTGTGAATACTGGATGGCAATCACATAGGAAGACAATGTGTGAATGTTGTATTAAAAAATATTGAAAGATGCAAGGAGAAGAAAAATAAAATCCTTATTTATGAGTAGAGGAAGCCAAACAACTTTCCTTTGGCCAATTTGCCTTTTAGTGAGCAATCTGGGATTTGTTTGTGCATCTTGGACACATAGGAATTGAAAGGATTACAGATAGAAGAACCAGTGCTGATGAAATAGGAACTGGCCTGAGCTTTAAATCTAAAATTCAAAACTGACTTGAACCAAAGCACTTCAGATAACTGAATGAAAAACAGTTTTCATTATTCTTTATCCTGGATGTTCTGATTTTAGCTGGAGTTAGAAGCAAAAATATTATTGCTGTGCAAGTTTATCAGCTGTTGTTTTTCTGAACTGAATCAGCAAGTTTTTCAGTAAAGCACAAATGTCAATCTTTTAACGCAGAAAAACACAGAGTTGTTTGAACAAAGTGCCCTGTGGAAAGGTGACCTCTATTTGGCCCTTCGATGGATAGGAAGGCTGAACAAGGATAGTAGTACTTTCTGCAGAAAAACACAAAAATCAGTTTCCTTACCCAATGGAAAATGTTGCACCTTGAAGAAGTTGCAGTAGAAATATGGTCTTATTCAATCTTTTCTCAATTAGGGCTCCATAAGGACAACTAAACAATTTCTGGAGTAGCAATCTTTCTCATGCTGTTGATCAATACTTATTTTTTAGTCTTTGAACTGTGTTGTGCTTTATTTTTCCTCCCTTGAGAACTTTATTCCATTATTGAAATGTTGCTTTCTGGATTTTTGGTTTTTTTTTTTTTTTTTTTTTTTTTTTTTCTGTAGGTAGGAAGTAAAGAAACGGGTAAATAAGAAGAGAAATAAAGAACCTTGCCTTTGGTATTGAACTAATAACGCACATGCTTGGTCTAATGAGTGTTTCCAGACAAAAGGGTTTTTTTGTTTTTAATTTGCAAGATAACCCATCGACACTTCATTGGTTATGAAGAAAGTACCTAAAATGGGGCAACACTGGTACAAAAGGAATCATGAAGAATAATGAACTGCTCATATTAAGTCATTAAGGTTATATAGACTTTGAGTGAAGTTAGTATTTTTTTGTCATGCCAGTTTCATAGTGTGGCCATTGAGTGCAAGCGCTGTTGAAGGTGATGACATTTGCAACAGACTAGGGAAGCTCAGATCCATTCTTGCACAGCTGAGGAAGGGACAGTGAAATCGCTGTTAGATCAACTAAGCACTGAGAGTAAAGCATCAGCTCAGTTCCCACAGTAGCTGCCCCAACTCTTTATGACTTTGGACAAACTATTTAAAGATAAGACTCCTTTATTCAGGCATGTGACAATCACTGGATTTAACCCCAGAAACAAGGCAGTGCAGCTCACCTTGAGGTCTGTATCGATGTGAGTGACCTTTCCTTCAGTATATTGCCTAGCTTTGGTACCTCTATTGTATGCTATAGGTTGCTATTTTAATGTGGGTCATATAAATGTTGAATAGAAAGGGACAACTGGGTTCTTTATGTCACTTTAAAACTTCTTGCATTTCAGTTTTTATAAAGACACATAATCACAATGGAGGAAAAGTATGTATCTTGACCAGATACTAATATTGTAGTCTGTGAAAAGAAATTGTAAGAGTGTCTGAGTCATTACTTACACTTTTAAGCACAGCCTTTCCCTTTCTTGTTCTACTCAGGCACAGGCTATTTTTTAAATGAAATGTCAGACACAAAGCCCTAGTGCTCTCCCCATTGAATTCAAGACAGTATAATACTATTCAGCACTCCCAGAATATTTGTTCTCAAAAGATATCTCCATTTGTCATTTCAGAAACCACAATATGAGTGCTCCTTCTCCTTATATGTAAAATCATTATTTGAAACACTGGATCCATAAATAATAGCCTAGGGAAACTGCTGACACACAGTTGACACTCTGCAGCAATTAAAGTTGTTATTATCAACATATTTGGAGAGCCAGCAGCTCCCTGTTAGACTTTTGCACTGATCCTTCAGCATGTCTTGTGTTACCAAATTAGCCTTCATACTTGAAAATAGAGGACAAAAAATAAGAATGTCAGGAAACAAATATGCAAACTGAGAATGAGCATAAATTATAGAGAGGAAGGATCCTGTCCTTTTGCTAATAATTATTTTGAGGGTGTGCAGCAGCAAGAGCAGCAAGAGCACTTCAGTTGTGGACATCAAATTGGAGTTCAATATCAGCACAAATCCAACTGGCTGCTGGTTATAAAGGTTCCTGCTTTACACTGACTCTGGTGGCCTCTCTCCCCACTTGGAATTGGTGCACTAATCCATCACACCAACCAGACAAAACAAAATTTTGAGATGGCTTTTCATGCTGGAAGAGGCTACACTGAAAAAAATCAAAGAGAAAGCTGGTGTAAAGGAGAGGATGGGTTTGTGCTGCAAAAGGGAGAGCAGGACTTTGGCAACCAATACTTAGACTGGTGTAGGCTTCTGTGGAATCAGCCTGGCTGGATGGAAGAATGGGAGGTAGAAACTGCCCAAAACATCCAGTTAGGAGGTTCAGCCTTACTATTTCCAATGTAGTCTGTAGCTGGAGACAACTGCTCCACAAAATCTCTCTTATTTATTTATTTCTAAATACAGTGCATTAAAGTAACATGTGTATACCATGTGTTAAAGTTGTATGTGCAAATTGCACATGACAGTCTTTTCTCCCTGGAGAAGAAACAGCTTAGGCTGGATCTCATCACAGTGCTGCTGTACTTAAAGGACTGCTTTGAAGAGGAGAGGCTTTCTCTTCACAAGTAACTACATGGAGAAGACAAGTGGCAGCAGGCAGAAGTTGCAGAAGCTATTTTACAGTAAGAACAATCATTCACTGGAACAACCTCCACAGGGATGTGGTACAGTCTCTATCACACGAGGTTTTCAAGATACAATTGGACAGGGTGCCAGATAACCTCATCTAGGCTCCCTTTTCCATGAAAGGTTGGACCAGAAGATCCTTGGAGGTCCTTTCCAACCTGGGCTGTTCTATAATGCTATGATTCTCTGATTATTTGGTTTTCTTAATGTTTTTAAGTAGATAAAAGCAAAAGCGAAGAAATGAAAGAATACCTATACATGTTTCAGCAGATATAGTGAGTCTTCTTATAGACAGATTGAACAATATATTTTTCAAGTGGACTATTTGCCTATGGTAGAACAGTTGCTCAGTTTTAATGCACCTTTAGTGGGTTTCTTATGATTCCAATGTTTACCTGTGTTTGCAACTTTTGAGCTGGTTTTTTTTTTTTTTTTCCTCAAAGCACAGGGTCCCAGATATTTTGGATTGCAGAAGAAACTTGGCTTTCACTTGAAAACTGTGACAGATAAAGCTCTAGCCTTGTGGTTTCTGCCAAGCAGACTGACATTTACCAGGAGAAGGGGAAGACTGTAAATAATGCCTTGGATTGCCCTTGCCTTGCTGGAGGGCTGACTCCATTGACTGCCTCCTGCATCATGCACTTGCAGTAACATGGCACAAAAGTTTTTCCATTTCTGTGGCATCTTCTACCCTTCTATTAGCTCAAAAGCCTTAGGATATGCCTAGTGCTTTCCTTTCAAGCAGAAAGAAGCTTTATCTAAAGCCTCTTCATGAATTCCAGATTTTAGAAAAGTATGAACTATTTCCCAAGTCTTTCATAAGACCATAAGATTTGGGATTTTTTTTCCTCTTTGCTCTGTATATTATATTGACAATATTATCACATTTTCTTCAGGGTTACAGTTATCTTAGTTGTTTATCTATAATTCTTTTCATATTAGCCAGCAATGCTAGAGTACTCCCCAACAGTCTGTGTTTCATAGAGGCTTCAAAAGTTTGGCAACTGCTGTTAAAATTATTCTGAAGTTCCAGACCTATCCTTTCATCTTAACCATTTTCACCCACGGGCCCTTTTGAAAAAAAAAAAAAAAATATCAAATTTAAAATGCAGCACTCAGGATACCCACTGAGACTAAATGTCCTGTTTCCATAGTAAAAAGCTGTTAAAGTTTATTTATTTTTCTTTAAACTTATAGTAATGAAACTATGAAGCTACAAAGATTTTACTCCCTCCTCATTCCACACATTTAAATAGCTTTGGGGTAAGTGCCCCAATGAGTTTTAAAATGAAATTACCTTTCATTTTCAGAAAAGAATAATTTCTAGCCATATAAGCCATCCAACATTACTTGTTGGATTTTTTGTTGGTTTTTTTTTTTTTTTTCATGGAAATTGAATATGATAAGAAAAGGCAACAATGCCTGAAGAACAATACCGAAGACAAACAAATCACTGTGTCATTGGAGGAAATGACACATAATGTCTGGTTTGTACAGTGAGATGTGCATTTTTGCAGCTGAAATACCTGAGATCTGAGACCTGAAATTTATTACATAAATGGTAGAAATAATGGGTGGTGACCATGCATTGAAGCTGTGAAACACTTTCCATTAACAGATTCTTCCTTTGATTTCTGAGTTACTCCAACTTTTCCTGCAACGACCACAAGCCTTTGGGGTGGTTTTACTTTGTCACATGAATTTCCTTTCCATCCAAGGTATGAAAGCTATACCCTCTGTCATGCGTATTACTGAGAAAAGAACATTAGGCAAACAGCAGGCACAGATGTACTGAATGGTCGGTTTCCATGTCAGCCAGCCATGACTTTTTCTAGAGCATCTTCCATAGCTGGTAGATTTTGCTGCATTCACAGGGCAGGCAGAATGGGCATCTGAGGTCTGCAAGTTGACCTATCTCTTCTTCATGGTGAAGAAGCACGTATAGGACTGAGGCTGGAGAAAAGAGGCAGGAGAAAGGAGACTCAAGAGGCCAGTGCTGACTTTCCTCTGAATCTAGTGCACAGTGTGAATATATTCTCTAAAATAACAGTCCTCCTGCTGCTAATTAAAATAGCATGGCACACATGTCACTACAGCTGTACATAATAGCTGTGCATTTGTATTCCTGTGAAAATGAAAACTAGACAATAGCATAACTCTTCTTCTCCCCTGCAGAAAATTAAAATAAACTGATAGCAATAACTGTGAAGAATAGTATTATAAGAAAGTTCTGATAGGTCAAGTTCACATTCAAGCTGCTACTTGCAGTCACTTACCATGCACCAGCTTAGCCACAGCAGCTACATTTTTAGCTCAAGGAAAATAGAGGGTAATGGCAATTAATGTGGCCTGTGACAAAAGACAGTTGAACTAAGTTACATTACCATACATTTACCACAGCAGAAGAACTCTCTGGCTTAGCTGACATCATAACTTTTAATCAGTGGTAGATTCAAGCTGTATTTAAATCATTATTTTTCATTAACATGCACTTGAAAGAGAATGCCAAGATTTTGCTTCCTGCATACATTATGATATACTTCTTAATTGTATAATTACATTAAAGGAGGATTTGGGGGTATTGGTTGATGATAAGCTCAACATGAGCTGGCAATGTATGCTTGCAGCTTGTATCCTTGGCTGCATCAAAAGAAACATGGCCAGGAGGTCAAGGGAGGTAATTCTGCCACTCTGCGCTGCTCTCATAAGACTCCATCAGGAGTTCTGTGTCCAGCTCTGGGGACCCCAAGATAATAAGGACATGGACCTGTCAGAGCAAGTCCAGAGGAGGGCCACAAAGATGATCAGAGGGCTGGAGCACCTTTCCTATGAAGGCAGGCTGAGAGGGTTGGAGTTGTTCAGCCTGGAGAAGGCTCCTGGGAGACATTTTAGCATGTTTCCAGTAAGGAGCCTACAGGAAAGATGTGGAGGGACTCTTTATCAGGGACTGTAGTGACAGGATGAGGGGTAATGGTTTTAAAGTGAAAAAGGGTAGATTTAGATTAGATATAAGGAATTCTTTACTGTTCAGGGTGGTGAGGCACTGGAATGGTCCCGTCCTCCCCAAACCAATCTATGTTTCTATGATATTACTTTTCAGGCTCAGGCTCTTCCCTATTGTAGTGTACAGGACAAATCCATAGTGCAGAATGAAGACTTCAGGCAGAATAAAGATTCCTGCATCATAGCTGGGGACCTCTGTTGGCTTAGGAAAGTGCAAGAATACACACTGGTTGCTCTTCTGAGCAGCTCCAGGGTAATTTGCACATTTGGAAGAGTGCAAGAAACTGTAACTTGTGGGTGGCTAATATCACATGCTGCCTAAGGACTAGGCCTTACTGGTGATGAAATGCAACAAATTACTTATACTTGTCAACATTCTAGAAGGAGATAGAGAAATACTGCAAGCAAACACTGTAGTCTCAAAATAAATTCTTCCATTCCCACTGCAATAAAACTAGTATTAAGTATTCATTTCTCAGACTCCACTTACCAGTTTGTTACTACATTAGAGGTTTTATATTTGTCTTATTTCCAACACAAAGCCTATCATTAACTACCAGTACTAGTGTGTCAGTAACACTCTAGGGGGAAAATATTTGTAAACTTATAAAGCGTATTTCAGAACATAAAAGTTTCCAAAAGGAGGAAAGATAATGACTACTCTGATGTAATACATAAAAGTATATACATATATATTACAGGCTGACTTTCATTATGATCTCTTTTTGCTTCACTTATAAGTTTTGAGAAACACAGTTTGTCTTGAGAGGCCAATTTTCATGTGGAGATGAAAAAAGATTTCTGGGTTGTAATATTGACTACCAGTGTACAGTAAATTACCAAACTCTTTTATAAATAGAAAAGCTTTTGAAAAAGTACGATATGCACTCTATTTAATTAACAGTGGTTGCTATGGATAGTACTTTTTCTATAATTTTTTTTCTTTTCTATGAACCACATTAGTTGAAGATAGAACACTTCAGATGCTAGAATTCTTGTGTCCTTTCTGAAAATCCAATACTTTTTTCTATTTTCCATCTTTTTTTTCTCAGAAACATTACAAACAGAACAGCATGATTTTGGCCTGAAAACAATTTGAAAAAGACACACTCTGGATTTTTCAAAGGAGACTTTGGAATATAGGCACCCATGTCTTATCTGGTTTTAATTTTCTCCATCTCTTTTAAATTTGTAGCTTTAGGTGACAGTCCTTTAAATTAACACTGTTTACAGAAGACATATTGTTGTTCTGATTTCAGTGAAAGATTTCACAATTAGTTTTCTAGACTAGGAGAAAGTATTCATGAAGATATTTTTTTTGTATCATACAGATGTACTGGCAATGCTTACGCTTAAAATACAACATCATTAAACTCACTGGTTTTTCACAGAAATTTTCTTAAATTACTTGAATGTGCTTTAACTCCTTACAACTGGAGTTCTTGCATGACCCATGGTGGAAATCTGTTTTTGTGTGTGTACATAGATTCAGAAACAGCCTTGAGCAATGTTCTTTCTGAAAGTATGAGCAGTGCTTAAAAACATATATTGCTCCCATTTGGATAAGTTGTTACTTTGATTTTGTGCTTGTCAGAGAATTTGAAAGGCACTCAAAGAGGCTACTGGTATAAAATATTTAGTAGCTTAACTTTCAGATAGCTTCCTTACGTACCACCAGCAAACTTTTTTGAATGGTAGATGTCACTGTCCTAATTCAATAAGGAAGCAAACAGAGTATTTTTACAATGATCTTAATTAATGACCGGACTCTGAACATTCTCAGAATTGGAGTAGCACAACCACTACACATCAAATCCACTATATCAGCAGGTTGCCTCAGAGTGCTTGTTTATTTTCTTCAGTTTTTGAAACATTAAAGAATCAGGACATTGGTACAGCTACATCTTAGCACAAATAATTTCCCTGTCCTTTATCTTTACATTAAGGTGGTATATTCTTAAATCCCAGGAGTATAAAAATACTCTACCTACCCAAAAAATTCTTTTAAAATATTTGTTTATAACTCATTGATATGTTTTGAATCCAAAAACACCCAAGGGAATGCAAAGAACAATATAAGTGGTAAGCACTGGGAAACAGGAATGAATTGTATCTAAGAAGGAAGGGAAATGGGAATTTCTAGACAGCCAACAACCTATTGCTACTGCATTTTCTTTAGTAAAGAAAGAAGATGAAATATTATAAATACGAGGAGAAAAGATAAAGATTGGTTCTCATCTTATATCTAACTTAAATGTTTAAGGTAAGCACTTAACAAGAATTTAACTGACTAGGTTATATCCCATTACTGCATTGCTAAATGAGACAATTCATATGATTAGAATTAACATATACTTAAATAATTTGTTGAATTAACCTTTAAGTCTTAAATACACAGTAATTATTTTAATATTCACAATCAAAGGCAGAAAGCTTGTTTGAAGACAACCTGGAGAAAAACTGGAAGACACATTTCCTAATGGAAACCAGGCAAAATTATATGAATGCAGGAAGCATAGTTCTACATTCTAATTAGGGCCCCTAATTACTCAAACTGTTCCGCACAATCATTTTCCTTTCCTTCCTATAGGCTGGGAAGTCACAGGGGGATCTGCTCACATCCATCAGCTTGCTGCATTCACTTCTAAAATATGTCATGGCCTACAAAGAAAGACAATTGTTTCTGGTTTCTAATTAGTATCACAATTGGAGACATTAGATTTTTGCTCTTTTCCAACCCTGCTTCTGGCTGCAGACCATATTGCTAGAGTCAGTAATTGCTGCCAGAAAACAACGCCAGGAGGTGTAAAAATAAGTATTTGGTAGCTAGTGCAGAAATAGAGTAGCTGCTTTTTCCAGGAAGATTAAGATTGTGGCCAGGAAGTGCTGTAGCACTAATTTGAAAAGGTTCCCTTCTGATAAAGGGGTTAATAGAAATTAAAGGAGGAACTCCTCACTTAGCAAGGTGAAGAAGTGACAGAAATGGTCCAGAAGCAGTGAGCAGACCCAGCTAATTACAAGGGTTGCAGAAAGAGGCAAATCTTCATTCCTCTTCCATGCATGTTTTACTCAGAGCTTATGGGCAAGTGCTTGATTTTTGTTGATCTTGAAAGTTATAATTTAGAAGCCTGTTTTGCAGGTGACTGCTTGCAGAATAGAGTCAGCAAATAATGTTTTTTCTTGTTTTGTCTGATTTGCCTTTGAGTCTTCTCAGAAAGGGAGTTAAGTTAGGTGTTGAACTTCTGTTTATAACTTCCCTCCTGGTTTTCTATGGCTGTGGGTACATACATACCCTGTGGAGTCCATTCTTCTGGTCTTTGCTGCTAAGAATTATTATTTTGACTTTTGGTAAAGGGCCTTATGTTTTGGTTTTAAGTTGGATTTAAACACAATCTGCATATCAGTGAGCATGTGATACTAAAACCTCTGTGTATTTGGAGGCATAACTGTAGCTAATGAAGGAATTACACAGCACTTGCTGTGTCTAAGTCCCACCAGAACTAGTGAGAAGTTCTGTGAGGGCTTCTCAATCTGCTTTGGACTTGCTCGGTTAGCAGTAGTTGAAGTCCCAGGTTAGGTGTTGATGGATTTCTGTAATTTCTAGTCTCTTGTTGTTTTTCTCATTTCAAGCTGGATAGATGGGATGTGCCTGATGCAACTTGCTACAATGTGCTGGCTGGCTGTAAGTCACCACCGCCACCTCAGAATGAGTTTGGGGGTGGTGTAGGTGCTCAGCTGGTGATTTGAGTTTGTTGTGACTTCGTGAGCACTGTGTGTCTCAGGGACACCTGTAATTGTACAACCTGAGTTAACTAACAGTCCCTGGCAAGACAACATCTACAGGGAATGATCAGAAGATGATCAGGGCTACACTTGGATGAGTACCTGGAGGGATTGTTAACAGGACTATGTGATGGCATGTTGCTGGCACTACGGAATGCCTGTATGTTCCTGTGTGCTGCATTGACTGGCTTTTACGAGGTTGCAACAATGGAGGTAGAGGTGGTGATGAGCGAAAAAACATTGGGATGGGAGGTGTCACAGCAGAAATCTAATGCTTAAGGAAGAGATTCTAAATGTAGAAGAGGAACTGTTACTTGCATTGCTTGTACATGCTCCGTGAAACTTTCAGAACAGAAAAATATTCAAAGCATGCTGTGGCCTTATCTTTTGTCATCACTTATCAATGAGGCATAAGCCCTTTAATAACAACCACCTGGAGTTTGTGGTGTTGTGAGCAAAAATATCTTTGCTTTATGTGCCCCAGTCAAGAGAAGTATAAGTGCATTCGCTTTGAAGTGGAAATAGAACTGATGTGTCTATAGCATATGAATGCTTATGGCATAGAGCGATAATTGTATGCATGGGCGGTATTGTGTCCCTGTCTGGAAAGCAGCTCATTTGGTGATTCCCACTTACAGGAGCATTTACAGGAGAGAGAGCCTTATTCCTGAAAAGAGTGACAGTGGAGCATGCAGATCCATATGCAGACAGTATCCAGCATTCTTTTTGGTGAAAACAATAATTAATTCAAGTCCTACTCTAAGCTGACTCATTTCTGGTTTAATAAAATTACTGCATATCAAAGATAGTAGGAGTGGATCCTTTCCGGTATATCCCTGACAGACATCTGTGGAGTTATATTTCTACAGCTAGCAATTGTTGTGCTAATGTGAATATGAAAAGCTTTAGAAAATGTCTGCTTTTCTTTTGACTCTTAATTTCTTCCTCCCTTACAAATTGTATATATCCTAGTTATGGCTTCCATTTTGATGTTTCCTGCCAAAGACAACCTTCTTTCTTAGGAAATTGTGAAGATAAGGCTTTTTTGTTGTTGCTGTTGCTGGGTTTTTAGGAGATATAATGAATGCTGACCAAAATTGATAGATAAATTTACAGGATAAGAACAAATTCAAACTGATAAATGAGGTATAATAGTTTAGATATTTTTATCTTAGTGACTGCTATTGATGTTTTTGAATTAATGTCATTGACTAGAAGTTTCTGTAAATGGATGATCTATGATTCATTGTTGCCTTCGTTAATGACAACTTGTGTAATGAAGTGAAGACATCTTAGGGTATTGCCTCAATTAAAGTAGTAAATCTACAAAAAGATTCTGCTCCAATTATTTTATTGTGAATGGTTCCCAAACTCTGCACATCATTTAATTTACAATCAGTGAACAGAAAATGTAGGCTGTTTGCATCCCACCTATTGCTCTTGAAATCACACCTCACAAGAATTACCACTGGCGTGGTACAATAATAGAGGCAACAGATTTTACTGGTGCTTTTGAAGTGATGAAACTGAATTATTCTCAACTAGGTTGTGCCACATTTTTTTTTGGCTGATCAATAATGGTCTGTTCCAGATGGGCAGTTCTTGCTTCCTGTGTCAGAAACCTGGAGGCTTATCTGAAGAATCTCTCTTTACTGGATATATTAGCCAGCATTCAAAGAGTCTTCACCTAGGATTATGGTATAACAAAAGAGTGCATTTTAGGGACTCCAAAAGGAATGGCGAGAAGAATGAGGGGAAAATTCCACTAAAGAGGGAAGGTAGTTAAACATGTTAACTAACATGTACAAAAAAATTGAGATCTGGTCAAATCCTTTGTAAGACTTAATAGCTTGAGGCAACCTCATGCTTACCTCAGATTAAATTCTTTCCAGGGTTGACAATTAGTTTTTACTACATCATTGTACACAATTTTGATTTCTTACTCTTAAAATACTTTGAATCAGTTTTATAAAAGAGTTGGCATATTATGTTTCCCTACAGTGCTAGAAGAGCAATCCAAAGTTGGCAGTAGCAAAACAGCTGGGGAAATGAAGGAGGCAGACAGCTCATATTAATGAGGATCAGGTTCACCCTGGATGGGAAGATTATGAGAGAACTACAAACTACGATACGTTAGCATTATCAGCAAGTGTCTGATAGCTGAAATTCAGAAGCGAGGCTCGTGCAATGAAATTTTACTGCTTTGGTAGCAATTACTAGCTGTCAGTAAGGGGTATCTCATTAAAAGAGGATATGATGATGGGTATATAGACAAACAGAATTACATCTTATAAACAGTGGCATGCAAATGCAAGATAGTGTTCTCTTTTACAATGTTCTACAGGTTGCTTATCTGAATTGTCCTTCTTCTGTCCAAGTCTATTTTCGACACTCAAATTAAGCTTTTACTTTAACCATAGATGTCTTGATGTCCAAGTGGCAACCAGTAGTGTTCCTCAGGGGTCAGTACTGGGACCGGTGCCATTTAACATCTTTGTTAGTGACCTGAACAGTGGGATGGAGCGCACCCTCAGCAAGTTTGCTGACGACACCAAGCTGTGTGGAGCAGTTGACACACTGGAGGGAAGTGATGCCAGAGGGACCTGGACAAGCCTGGAAGGTGGGCCTGTGCAAACCTCATGAAGTTCAACGAGGCCAAGTGCAAGGTCCTGCACCTGGGTCATGGCAGTCCCAAGAACAAATACAGGTTGGCTGGAGAATGGCTTGAGAACAGTCCTGAGAAGGACTTGGGAGTGTTTGTTGATGAGAAGCTCAACATGAGCTGGCAATGTGCACCTGCAGCCCGGAAAGCCAACTGTGTCCTGGGATGCATCACAAGAAGCATGACCAGAGGTGATTCTCCTCCTCTGTTCTGCTCTGCTGAGACCCCACCTGGAGTACGGCATCCAGGACATGGACCTGTTGGAGCAAGTGCAGCAGATGACCATGAAGATGATCAAAGGGCTGGAGCACCTCTCCTATGAAGACAGACTGAGAGAGTTGGGGAAGCCTGTTGACAGCCTGGAGAAGAGAAGGCTCTGGGGAGACCTTGAGGTAGCTTTCTAGTACTTAAAGGGGGCTTACAGGAAAGACGGGGAGGGACCCTTTACAAAGGAGTGTAGATATAGGAAAAGAGGTAATGGTTCTAAACTGAATGAGGGGAAATTTAGATTAGATACTAGAAAGAAATTCTTTACTGTGAGGATAGTGAGACACTGGAGCAGGTTGCCCAGAGAAGTTGTGGATGTCCCATCCCTGGAAATGTTCAAAGGCAGGCTGGAAGGAGCTTTGAGCAATGTGGTCTAGTGGGAGGTGCCCCTGCCTGTGGCAGGGGAGTTAGAACTCAAAGATCTTTAAGGTCCATTCCAATCCATACATTCTATGATTCTGTTATTTTTAAAACTTTGTGTCCTTTAATTCACAGGGCTTAATGCAACAACAGGAAGAAAATAAGTTGCTAGATTTCACTGTTGAAGCACAACTAGAAATACTGCATTTTCAAGAGAGTTGTTTTTGAACTTTAGAGACTAATATATAATGAAACACAGAAGGTAAGTAGCATCATAGAATGGTTAGAGTTGGAAGGGACCTTAAAGATCAATGAGTTCTAACCTTGGTGCCATGAGCAGGGACACGTCCCACTAGACCACATTGCTCGAAGCTCCATCCAGCCTGGCCTTGCACACTTCCAGGGATGAGCCATCCAAAACTTCTCTGGGCAGAAATGTCCAAAAGTCATTTTTGTTTTTCCAGGTAGTGATTCCATGTCCAGATTACCGAACCATGTCTCCTGTCCCCTTCAAAAAGCCAAACCACCAATTTGATGTACTAGCAATCTCTGTATTGCGTGGGACACTCTATGCAATTGGTTAGTGAATAATTTTTTTTTCCCTTTTTATGAAAAAGCAACAAGACATCCAGCTGTCATAGTAAGAGACTAAAGATGACACAATTGTGTATTAATACCTGCATTGTAACTTCAGCCACTCGCTAACGAATACTTTGTAGAAAAATGTAGTGAGAAAAATTAGGAATGCTTGAAATAATATCCCTTTTTACCTCAGTTTTGATGCTCTAACTAATGAGACCAGTTCTGGCAGAATAAACCTGAAATTTATGTAGCATTCTTTGTGAAGGCTGGATAGCCCATAAGCCTTGGTTTGAGCTCTGTCTGAGGGTACAGGGTCCCAGCTGCCCCCAGCTGGCTTGGAGGTGCCCCCCGCCTTCCTAACCTGGACACAATCAAGAATCTGCTCCCTGGGAATATAATTGGACTGAAGTGCAGTTACGTGCTGTGCAGATTAATCTTTCATGATGGTTGCTGAAGCGCAGGACAAAGTGCTTGTTTCATTGATTTGACACAGGACATACTATTCTCGTCACTGTATGGCGCATTCTATAAAATAAAGGATGGATGATTGGTCCTGGCAGGAGAGATGCTCATGAAGTGCCTTTCTTCCAGCTCCCTGCATCATCTCTGCTTTTGAACTGAGTGTTCTCGGTGGCAACTGCATCACAAAAGTGCCTGCTAATACAAGATTCAAGACAGAAGGCCTCCTTTCTGCAGTACAAGTGGTCCTGTATTCTATCTGTACACAATCATTTGATATATGCAGAATGGCTTCTCAAGTACAAGTTGAATTTGGGAAACCATATTTTCCACTACATTCTGAATGTTATTTTTGCCAATTCTATTTCTTTAAATCTGCTGCTTCCCAAAAGTCCATTGAAACTATACTTGAATAGAAGTTTCTTTGTCCCCTATATAGTAATTTTTACCAGTGTAAAACTGTTGATTTTGACAGTACTGGTAAATAATGGGGGAGGAGGAGAAAAATACTCTTGTTGAGGAAAAATTGGCAAAAAAGGTATTTTCTCTTAGTTAATTGATAGAAGTCAGCAGGAGTGTATATCTTTTGAAAATCTACATCTGTGTTTTTCTTGTATTTGTTCATTACAAGTTTTAAAAGTTCTTATGAAAAGTGTTTAGATCATTTTACTTAAACAGAACTGGAAAATACAATATCTAACCAAGCATAAGAAACTGCAAAGTAGTCCTACAGCCTACCTTTAGCTCTATGAGCTAATCTTTGTATTCAGTAAGGAAGGAGGTAGAAAGGGAAGGTGTGTGTTGAGGATGGTAGGAAAAAAGTTATCTTTGTGTTAGGTCTTATTTTGTTGAGGTTTTTTGAGTTACATCTAGACTAAAAAGCAAACAAACAAACAAAACCCCTAAACAAAACAAAAATCCCAATAAGCCAAACCCCAAACAACCTTCTCTGTGGACTGTAGGGAAGCCAGAAAATCTTCGACAGTCCTCGTCATATTGCCTTATTGCAAGACCAAATGAGGATGAAAGTAGTTATGATACTGACTGTAAATTTGCTTTCACAGGCATGACTGAACTTGAATATATGTTAGTGTGAAGAGTGTTTCTAGGGAAGCTTGGTCTCTGCAACATTATCCACTTGTTACCCTTGAGTCTTTACTAAAAATATAAAATAACATGATTGAATACTTTTCTGTTGAAAGATGTTTAAAATGGGTTTTGTAACTGTCATGTTGAGATTTCTTATTGTACATGACTGATTTGAGATTTAATAATATCTCCAACAGCACAGCCAACAGGGAAGTGAAAAATGGCTTTGCACATAAACTGAAAAATTGTTTTTTGCTTCAAAGTGCTAAGTGTCTCTGTAATTGTATCATATTGAAATACTGCTGCAGCTCCAGTAAGCTTGTGTAATGAAGTACAACTTATTATGCTATAGTTTTCCTAATATTAACATTATTATTCAAATGCAAATACTTGTGTACCTTATGGGGTATGTGGTAATGAAAGTAATTTCTTTTATCTTCTGAGTGCTTTGTCTTTTAATCTAACACTTAGTACTAGAAAATATTTTCAGATACTAGAAAGAAAAATGCCTACCCTAAAGTAATGGATTTTAAGGTCAGAAAACTCCTACCCTAATACTAAGACTAGAGAAATGTGTTCATTCTGAGCAGTTTTCACATGGTGGCGGAAAGACTTGGATGACTGGTGAGTGCCACATGTGCTTTAGTACCAAAGATGCAGTAGCTGTCTGGCTCCCAAAGCAGGGCTATGAAACCTGTGTGAGGCCACTGGTGTCTCTGTTGTGTGGGAAGCAGTGCTGATAGGGAAGAGTTCAGTGCTTTGGGGAGGATGGATGAGTCGGCTGCTGACAGTGAGTCAAAGTCCATATATGAGGGTGAAGTGCCTAGAACAAACCATTGGGGAAATAGCATGGATAAGTCGCAGGCACCCTGGGGCCAGCGTTTAATACAATCTCTCAAAGTGGAGCAGTGACTGAAACCAAATAAGATCTGCTTTTTTCTTGACAAGTTTTTCAATGGAAGGTTTGGGATTTGCTCTTTTATTTTTTTTTTTTTGCACCTCACTATCCTTTGCAGACCTCAAGAAATAATGTTTAGGGAAGGTGTCCGCAGTATTTACTAAATCCAACACTTAGAAATAAAAATATTTGGTATAAGAACAAAATAGAGTTAACAAATTGACAATGTAGAGTTAGTGTTAATATAGAGTTGCAAGGTGAAGACTTCTCAGTATAACAGACAAGAAATTACATAATAAGGATGGACAGGAAGGATCATTTACCAATGGGGAAAGTTTGAGGAATGGCCAAACAACAGTTAATCTCTACTGGGGTTGAAAGGAAATACTTGCGGTATTTGGGAACACAGATCCCCTAGTGTATATAGAATTTCAGTAACTGAATTACCAACACTGTCATCTACAGTAGTCAACTGGGAGCCAGTGGATATAAAAAGAAAAGAGCATTCGAGATAATTTCTAAGATAAATTAATACCAATTAGATTGGTTAATCCAATTATTAATTAAAAAAAAAGTAAACTAAAAAAAAAATTGTAAATTGGAACAAAAATTTCAGCAAGTGGCAAGCACATTTTTCTGGTGTGTATGTTTTAGAAAAGTAAAGATAACAGACTAAGTGGGAAATCTTTGCTTTTATTATGAAATTTCTAAAGTAGATAGAAATATAAAAGGGTAGATTTGGTCATAAAATGTGGATATGTTACTGAGTAACTTTATATTTTATGAATTTTAAGGGTATATTGTAAGTTACGTAATACAGGACTGCTGTATCATAGTGATGATGAAAATAAAGTTCTTGCTGACAGCTTTCACATCCAAATAGTTTGATTTATGAAGCATAAGTACATGAAATGTCTGCAGTAGTATAGCAGAGATTTTTAAAGAAAGTAAATATTCTGGATGATTGGTTGGTTGGCTTCATTCTTGAAATGGCGTAACATTTTTTCTTGTTTTGTTATCAGTAGAAGGAGAGAGTAAAATCAGTTGGATGGAAAAGGATGAGAAGCAGTTCCTTGATGCAGTGACCAGTAAAAGATGACCTCCTCCATCTTCCTTACCATCTGAGCAATTGCACTGCATGTAATGCTCAGTCATCAAACAGATGTTCTTCAAAGTTTTTTTCACAATAAAATAAAAATCCATGGTGTTTTTCAAATGTGTTTACAGTCCCAGAAAGTGCAAGGATACTTGGGCTTTGCTTTTATCATGGCTGATCTTAAAGTTTCTACAGAAGTAAATTTTAACACAAAATTGAGGGACTCAATTGGTAACTCACCTACCTAACAAATACCTGTCTTTAACTCTTTCTAACTGGGCTTACATCTTTCTGATTGTTAGTGGCCTATTTCAGTAGATTGGAATCATGATGCAGTCCTCTTGGTGTTTCTTGTTTGTGTTTTTTTAAGATTTAATAAAGGCTGTGTCCGTAGGTACATGCATGAAATGAATAAAAAAAAAAAATCCCCACAGAGTCCAAGGACACATTTCTTCTCTAGAATAAACTGTAGAAATTGGAATGTTCTATTTCAATGAAACAAAATGTGTGAGTAAGCTGCATTCACATTTCACCTCCACAAGAGCTATGAAATCTGCACCAGGGAAAAATTAATTCTTTTTTATAAGAGTATAGAGTACCCTCTTACAGCTTTTTGGAGAATTTGCTCTAAAGGCTTCCAGTGCAGGATGGGTAATTAAAATTGGTCATTTTCATCCTTTTCCAGATTAACTGGAAGGCAAATTATAAGCATGGTTATGAAGATCTATGGCCACTGTATCAGTAGTGATACAGATGATCAGATATAATTTATATAGGAAAAGGAAAATCTTTTGCAGGTTTATAGACTGTTTTTACTCCCCTACTACAGGTATGTCTTCTGGGGAAGTGACTCCCAAAGAAACAAGAGAAGCTGGTTTAGTGAACAAAGCAAAGAAGGTGTTGGCAGTTAAACAGAAGAGTTCTGGACTTAGGGATTTGTGTGCTAAAACCTAAGAATAAAATAAAAATTGTATTAATTAAAAATTATTTGTATTATATATTATATAGAAAAATTAAAAATAAATAAAAATTAATTTAAAAAAATAATACCTAAGACATTTTTTTACTGAGAGATTGTGCCAAGGTACAATACATCATACAGCTTCTTTGTATTTATCATTAAGAAGTCAAGTACAACTATAATCACTTTAATCATAAGCAGTAAGTGATAGCATAAACCAATTTATTAGTGAATCTTCATCTGATTAACTTGTATCATCCTTGTCCAAAGCATTATGCTATATATAGATTCTGTGTTCTAGTATCATCACCAGCAGCTGAGTCTTCCCTATTAATAGCAGTAAGTGGCAAGTAGATGGTATGTGCTAAAATGAAGCAATATGCTCCTGGCTTTTTCTTGAATATGCATATTTTGACACTTCTTTGAATTTGTAGAGCATCCACTGAAAGTAAGATATGACATAATTCATCCTCTTCTTCTGCAGGTTATCAGCTATATAACTGATATATATCAGTTCCCACCTGGAGAAGAGTGACTTGAGAGCTGCCTGGCAGAAAAGGACCTGGGAGTATGGTCGAACATGAGCCAGCAGCGTGCCCAGGTGGCCAAGAAAGCCAGCAGCATCCTGGCCTGTATCAGGAACAGTGTGGTGAGTAGGACTCAGGAGATGATCATCCCCCTGTACTTGGCACTGGTGAGGTCCTGTGTACAGTTTTGGGCCCCTTACCACGAAATAGACATTGAGGTACCGAGACATTTGGTCAAGAGAAGGGCAACAAAGCTAGTGAGGGGTCTGGTTAGTAAGCCTTATGAGGAAAGGTTAAAGGAGCTGGGGTTGTTCCATCTGGAGAAGAGGAGGCTGAGGGGAGACCTTATCGCTCTCTACAACCACCTGAAAGGAGATTGTAGAGAGGCAGAGGTTGGCCTCTTCTCCTAAGTCACAAGGACACGAGGAAATGGCCTCAAGTTGCACCAGGGGAGGTTCAGATTGGATATCAGGAATTTTTTTACACTGAAAGGGTTATTAAGCATTGAATTGGGCTGCCCAGGAAAGTGGTTGAGGCACCATCCCTGGAGGTATTTAAAAGACAGGTTGACATACTGCTTAGTGACATGGTTTGGTGATTGTGGTTTTGTTTGTTTTTTTTTTTTTTTTTTTTATCAGAGTTAGGTTAATGTTTGGACTAGATGATCTCAAAGATCCCTTCCAACCTAGACAAGAAAGAATCTTTCTTCTTTCTAGATAGAAAGCCTAATTTTACACTTAGATACATTCTAGAACCTTCTTAATTTTCATAATTGTTCTGCAGGTGTCTGGAAACACACGGTAATCCTTTTTTTTACCAAAGCTGAGGTGAAATTTCATTGACAGATTTTCTGTATTTGATAATTTATGCAAAAAATCAAACCTGACATGACTGAAGTTAGTAAATTTGAGCAAGCTTTTTAAGAGTTCAGACCTCTTCACTTGTGGGTCCAAATCAATCTTGCTTTCCTACTTCTCAGTCCATTCTTTTTTTCTTTTTTCTTTTTTCTTGGTTTTTTTTTTTTTTGATAAATTAAGATTATTTTTTTTAGTGTAGGGTTTTTTTTGCTTGTTTTGAATTTAGCTGAAGCCAGAAAGCAGTTCTGCCTCTCTTGGCACAGTCTTGGCTTGAAATTTGTGGTTCTTTAAAACTCAGAACATAGGACATGAAATGAAAGGTATAAGCAAGCAAACATGAAGTTCAAAAAAACAGGATGTAGGACTGCTTAGGGCTGTAAAGTGTAGAGTCTCTCTTTGCCCTTTGTTGATTTATTTGTTTTGTTTTGTTTTTCCTTTTGTTGTTTTGTTTGTTGTTGGTTTGGGTTTTCTAAAGAACATTTGACTGTTAAACAGTTCAGGAAGTTTCTTCAACACATATGATTTTCTGTGCATAAACAATGAAAGAAAGAGTGATTTGGCAAACTAGTATCACGTTGACTATAAATTATCTTCTCCAGGTGTTTAATCTCATGACCCGATTTGTATAATCTAATGAACTTTTTTCACTGGTTAAAGTTATGCATGCTTGCAAATGCAATGCCACCGTTGGGCCTTGGTTGAGGCTCATGGCTCTATTGTGCTGCTTCAAGATTCAGCTCTATTGGGTTCTGTTGACATTCAGTGGAGTGGAAACTTGGCCTTTTCAGGATAAGCCTTTAATGAACAAGGGAACTCTACTGCTGTCAATATAGTCATACATATATAGACATAGTTCTCGCTAAAATGGAGGAAGGACTCTTCATCAAGCTATTCCTGAAAAGAATTGAGACACATTTAGCAATCAAAGTGAGTAGAAGATTTTTGGCACAGGATCTCTGAGCTCTCACCTGACATTGATATAAGGAGATAAGTAATGGCTCCTAACTGAAAAGTAATTTAGCATCTTTCCCTAGAGTGAAAGGGTGTTAAGTACATTCACCAGAAAGCCTGAGAAACGCATTACTTAATAACAATAAATTGATTTTGCAGAAATGCAAAATCTCTTTTACAATGACTTTAAGATACTTATTGACACACCAGGAAGAATTTGGCTTGATATGCAAAAGACAAACACAATGTCAAGATCACGTACCTGTTAATGAAACACTTGTTCAGAACAAGAATTGAGTTCTTAAAGGCTTTTCTGTATGAACAAGGTGAATTTCACTTTCAGTTTCTGATATGCAGGCCTAATTCACACTTCAGTGCTTCACTACATAAACATAGCATCAGATCTGGACTAGTGACCCTACCCAACACAAAACAATTAAATCTGTTGCCTTGGCTCTTCCTGGTGGTACTGGAGATCAGCCACTCCCAGGGCACCTCAGTGGGGTTACATCTGGAAATCATGAGAGAAGGAATCTTGGGACACTACGCGGGTGTCTTGGCCAAGTTAAGCACCTCATATAAAATGTTAGGTGGTGTGAATATGCTCCTATTTGACTCATTATTAATACAATAGCCAAGTGATTTCCTGGCATGATAGGGATTTTGTGCAAGTATAATAAAGTAGAACTAGCTGCTGGGTTTGAGCCCAGAGATAATTGATACCTGTGAATCATAACAAAATTTTATAGCTAACTTCTTTGGTCAGGACAGTGCTCATTCAGCATAACATCTAAGAGTATGAGGAAATGAGGAAAAAAGTATTCTGAAAAATGAGTATGACAAAGAACTAGATAAAAATTCGTTAAACTGTCTGAAAATTCTACATTTAATTTGCTTTAATATAGAAATAGCATTTAAATTCATTGCTTCTGAATATTTCATATGCTTCTAATAACCTAATCTACAAATACATGCTGTGCAGTGCCACCTCTCTCACCCAGATAAGTTCACAGAAATGTGTGCCTGTTCTTTTTATTTTAGTACTTCCTATTTTTACAGCATATGCTGTTATGTTCTTTTCCATAAACAAAACTGCTTAGAGCTGTTTTAGGGACATTTTTGCAAACTTTTTGTTTCAGTTGAAATATTTATTTTTTTAAACTATAACATATTCTACATTTGCACTCACATCTTCTCTAATGTCCAGTTAGCTTCATGCTGTGGTGGTATCCATAAATTCTGCTAGGTGAAGAAGGACTTGGCTTCAATCTGATCTGCTCCAAAGACCACCAAAATCATAGGAGAAAGTTTCCAGTGATGTGAATTGGCTTTGGATCAGTCTTTCACAATTATTTTTTTATTACATCAAATGTTTTTTACTGATCAATAAAATATTCCGATTTCCATTTCCTCCACAATTTGGGATCTCAGAACCTTAAAATTATTTAAACCTTGGAAGATTTTCTTCTTCTGTATTGGCAATGTTTATTGCAGAATTCTTTTTGTTCTCATTAAATTGGAGTCCTTTTTAACACTGCTTACCATGCTACAATAGTAAATTAAACCTGGCTATCTTGTAGACGTTTGGTGATGTTAATTTTGAACTTCTTGGGCTTTTAAGTGGTCTTAATGGTGAAACTTGAAGGCAAATGTTTATTGATTAGCATCAAATGTGTGCCTCTTGGCATTCTCTCTGTCAAGCTTCACCTGCCAAAAGCCATATGAATCTTCTAGTTTGGGAATTCAACAGACACCTTTATTCTGCTGTAATGAGGAAAAATATGGTCATTAGGATGGCCATTTTTTTTAATATTTAAACTTATTGGTGAAGGCATTATTGTTGCAGTATTATTCTTTCTGACAGAACCTACTGCTTAACTAGCTAATTGCTTCTTCACTTGCATATTCTTTGATATAGATTGCTTTAAAAATTCAAAGAAGAGGGTGGCTGCAAATCTTATATTAATGCTATTTAACTCTACATTGCATTAAGACTTAATGTATTATTTAAAATTTTATGTATGACTTTCTCTTCTCAGGCTCATGTACTACAATAATTGGTTTTGTACCAAGTGGTTAACCAAAACAATGGAAAGTAATGATCATTTTTATAAAATTTAAGCAATGTACAGAAAAAAACTGTACCTTGGAAGAACTAGCCATTTGTGATTTAATTCTCTCAGCATGCATGTCCATTATCTAAAGTTGGGTGTAACTGATCTTTCTGGTCTTCTGAATAGCTCCCCAGGTGAGGAATTGTTTCTTACAGCTATTCAACAATATGTATGCATGACATCCAATAAAATAATATATTTGCTTTATTGAAAAAAATACTGTAACTTAATGTTACTATTACTATAATATAACTTACTATCATTAAGTTACAGGTTTGCTAGGATGTCACTGGTACTGTAAATCTAACTTTTTTAAAGAGACTCTTCTAGTATAAACATTTCATATTTGTTTTAATTCTCATTCCAGAGTAAGCCAAAGGTACAGTTATCTTTTGGAAAATTAAATGGGGAGCAAAACAAATGTACAAAATCTTGTGTTCTCTGTTTTTGCTTACTTACTAAGAGAATAGAAATTTGACCGTCTTTACAGTAGTCTTATAGCAGTGAAGGAAAGTGCTAGGTAGCCCATCAACAGGCCTGATCAGATTCATTGTGATTGAGTTGACATGAAAGTATATTCTCTTGAGTAATTCTATGGTCCTAGTTTTACCAGTGTTAATGTTTTTCTGCTTTGGAAATGGACTAATACTACTCTGCAGCTGCAGCTGTAGCCTTAAAGCTGTTGTGTGGGCAATTTGATTCAGTAGCATTTGTAGCAGCTTGCCAAATATGCTTAACTTAAGATCAGTTTATTTAAGAACAAGGATGTTGATATGGGGATGTAGATTTGCACTACTATATAGTCTAAAATAGACTCTATATAGACACTTCACTGGGCAGCCTGTTTCAATGTTTAATACACTTTTCAGTGTCAAAATTTTTCCTAATATCTAATCTAAACCTCCTGTGGTGCAATGTCAGGGCATTTCCTCTTGTCCTATTGCCCATGACTCCTTTCAGGTAGCTGTAGAGAGCAAGAAGGTCTCCTCTCACCCTCCCTTTCTCCAGGCTAAGCTATCACAGCTCCTTCAGCCGCTCCTCATAAGACTTGTTCTCTGGATCCCTCACCAGCTTTGATGCCCTTCGGTTGACATGCTCCTCAACATCTTTTTTTGTAGTGAGGGACACAATACTATTGGGTACAATATTGGACACAATATTCAAGGTGGGGCCTCACTAGTACAGAGGGACAAACACTTCCCTAGTCCTACTCACCACACTGTTCCTCATACAGGCCAGGATGCTGTTGGCCTTCTTGGCCACCTGGGCATGCTGCTGACGCATATTCAGCTGGCTGTTGACCAGCACTGACAGCTTCTTTTCAGCTGGGCACTGAATGGGGACTTCTCCCCAAGCCTGTAGTGCTGAAAGGGGTTGTTGTGACCCAAGTGCAGGACCCAGCACTTGTCTTGTTGAACCTCATACCATCAACCCATTGATCAGGCCTGTCCAGATCCCTCTGCAAAGCCTTTCCACCCTCAAGCAGGTTGACATTCCTGCCAAACTTGGTGTCGTCTGCAAACTTAATGAGGGTGCACTGGATCCCCTCATCCAGATAATTCATAAAGATATAAAGAGAACTGGCCCCCAGATGCTTGGGGGATAGCACTCGTGGTCAGCTGCCAACTGGATTTAACTCCACTCACCACCACTGTCTGGGCCCGGCTGCCCAGCAAAGACTATTTCCATCCAAGCAATGGGCAGACAGTTTTTCCAGAAGAATGTTGTGGGAAACTGTATCAACGGCCTTGCTAAAGTCTGAGTAAACAACATCCACAGCCTTTCCCTCATCCACCAAGTGGGTCACTTTGTTATAGAAGGAGATCAGGTTATTCAAGCAGGACTTGCCTTTCATGAACCCATGCTGACTGGGTACCACTGCTTGAAGTGTTTCACTAGTTGTTACAACCCCATCAACAATATTTCCTTGTAGCTTCCCACCTGTATGTTTGTACATATTTGTCTCACAACCTTTATGCTTTTCTAGGTGAAAAGATGAGTTGTGCTTGGAAAATGAACAGTAAAATGGATGTGTAGTCCCTCATTCAGAGTTATAAGCACTCCTAAAATTCATATGTATCAGTGATGAATGCTGTCGGTAATTGAGAAAAACAAGAAATAGAAATGTTTCAAAAACTCTAAAATCATTAAGCATTCAGGGAAACAGCAATGACTTTGAATGCCTAGCATAGGTAGATAGACTTGATCTCTTCGTTGGGAACAGAGAAGGATGAAATATCTTTCCAAATTAGTCACGTGTAAGGGAGTGTGGATGAGGCTGAGGTTGGCTACCAGTGCGTCCTAAGATATCAATGCCTGCAGCAATCATTGATATAATATCATAACACAATTTATGAGCCACAAGTAAACTCATTTTATGACCCCTTACAACTCCGACCATTCTATGATTAAGGCATGGTTCTAATTTTTATCTGAAGTCACAATTTCATCCCAAACAAAACTCATGTTTCTGGGAAAATGTCAGACCAAGTGCAGGATTTTTATTTGCAGCTGAAAAAATATTTTGTGGTGGTTTGGGAATTTTTTTGTATGTTGTATATTGTAAAACACATATAAGGTTTTTTGTATGACTCTTCACATTTCCTCCCTCCTCTTTATGTATAAGCAAAAGTGTACATGGTTGAAAATAGTCGGTATTGAGCCCAGCAATGTAAAATTTGTATTCAGCCTTTGTCTCTTCAAGCTAAACTGAATTCTAGTCACTAGAATGCAATGATTTTGGCTTCCAGACAGAAATTGTTTCCAGGCAGGAATTTACAGCATTGCGATGTAGTTGGTTTACCTTCAGGACAGAATCAATGTAGGGTGGTTTTAACTCTGTTGTGCTTGTTACTCATTGAATATGGGTATACATTTGTTACAGCAGAACTTTAATCCCGAACATTAACAATCTGTAGTATTTCTCCTTTTCACTGAGATCATGTTTTATTGGCAAACTTGATAATATTATAAGGGGCACAGTTATTCATGACTATTCAGACATCTAAAACAGGATAATGCCTTGAGGTCTGTTCTTTGTTTTAAGTCATATATTCTTATTTTGTGGGAGAAGTAAAATTGTTCTATTAAGCTGATTAGACTGCCAAATCCACACTTAGCAATAAAGCATGCATGCCTGTATACTCAGTAACCCCAGGTGTTTTGCACTTCTTAATTAAGATATAACAAGGGTTTTCAGTATATACAAATACTTTATTACATGAAGAATACTTTTGTTCAGTCGAGAAATGGTCTCATTTAACTTAGTTCTGAGCAGAAGTAACTCCATATTTCGGTAGCTCTGACTTGCTTATTTGGGGATTGAAGGATTCAGAAGGAAACAACAATGATGTGAATGTGGCCTGTCTCCTGAGGTAAAGATATAATTTCTTTGGTTACCCTCTTAGCTATGTGACTTCAGAATTTGTGCTAACAGAATATAGAAATACGCCAGAATGGTTTCCATGGTGTTATCCAAGTAAAGATAGGGCTTGTATGAAAAGGAGCACACAAAAAGGCTTAAGTTGGTCACCCTTAGCTCCTCACAGGAGACTCTTTTATTGCAAGATCAAAGCCAGGTGTAAGTGGGAAGTTGTAGTGATAATTTTGATGGTGGGTTTGTTTCCCCACACCCTTCAAATTCTTGTTCAGTTTAAAGGGGTGGAAAAAAGATTAGCTATATCAGATTACCTTAGTGGTAAGTGGAAAATTATTAAAAGTTAGCATTAGAGTACTATGTTTGATATGTTTGATAAATACAGACACAAAACTAAAGCTAGTCGTTATGCCTGAGTAGAAACAGTGAATTACTTATTCAAATTTTGTAATTAATGTAATTATGGGGAATCCCCCTCCCCCATCTATCTTACTACATACTGTTTAAAGTGGATTGAATTACTGGAGGTATCTGTTTATATGGTCTAATTCCACACCCTCCCCACCCTTATTTGAGATGCGTGAAATCTCATTAACTTTGTTTGGTAGATATATAAGATATCCTAAGTGGCTTATAAAGTAGTTGGAGTTATTTATCAGTCAACATGTTCCTGAGTCATTATTCTTAACCCACAAGAGGTTGTAGTTTAAATCTTTAGAAAGTGTCTTCTATGAAAGATGAAGTTATATTTGTGTTAGTATCATTCCACAACTGTTCAAAATATTTTGATGCAAGTGATATTATATATTTAATTTCACTTGCTAGTGTTTGTAGACACAACATCAGTTCTAAAGTTCTAAATAATTTTATCTTCAGCTGCAAAGGAAACTTCTTTACAGGTGTCCCATAGTACCTCATTCATCTGTCATGTGATCACATAAGATTTAATTCATAGTCTATAATAATTTTAATATCAATAGTAATAGGTAAGGTATAGAACTCAATAGTGCAAGATTGTGACGCGCTTATTTAAAAAATACTATTACTTGTTAGTTAGATTAATCCATATTGGACCTGTTCACAGGGTGTTTTCTGAAGCCTGAATCTCATGAAATCAAAGCAAAGTTTTGTCTAGTAATTCTTGAAGGTTATCAGCCTGTGGCCTAGCATACTAGATGCAAATAACCCAGCTGCATTCGGTCTTTTTTTCATTTACTGTTACAGGAGATTTGCCTTTTGTGACATTGTGAAAGGATCTGGGTTCTTGGAATTTTTAGTAGTTTCTACTTAGAACTGAATGGAATAAAAATGTCTTGTGTCAATAACAGTTTTTTTTCTGCTGTCTAAGGACAAATGGATATTGTCATGCTTAATTATTTATCTACAAAAGAACACTCACCTAATCTACTCATAATGCCATGTCTATGATGGAATGACTTGGCAAATAAAAAAAAAAACTCAGAAGAATTCACAAAATTATCTCCAGTAATTTAATTGTATTTCAAGGACTAACTCAGAAACTCAAGATTTTGCTTTTGATCTGTGCACAAACTCTTTCACTGTAAGCATTCCAGTCCACTCCCCCAATTGGAAATGGATTTATCATTCACAAAGTATATCTATTGACTCTAAAAAATGCTGTAAAATGATTCAATGGCACTGGTAATGCTCTGTTGACCTAGGAAACAAAACTCTCATTCTCCATAGTTCTCTTTGTTTTCAATGTAGATCACCCATTTCATAGATTACTAGTATGGCTATATGAGCTATGAACAAAATTAGATGGCTCGTATTTCAAGAAATGTACAAAATCTGCATGTGAATAAAAACTAAGATAAAGAGTTTTTAAGTGAATCAGGAAAAAAAAAAAAAGCCATCTCTAATAGGAGGAACCAGCCATCTGTTAGAAGGAGACAAGATAAAATGCATAGATGAGAAACTGACATTCATGCTCTACAGTGCTGAAGGAATTGTAATAAGTGCTTCTAAAACAATAAGCCATTACATGCAATACTTGTTTCTTACTGGAATGTTGGCAGCAATTACAGTTCAGGCAGTCTGGATGTAAATTACCATGTGGTGATGACTAAGGCTTTTCTTTGGGTTACCACTAGCTTTCACAGTTTAGCAAAAGAACTTTTCACTGATCCGTGGGGCCTGAGTTCAGTTTTATCTTTGATAAGACCTGTGGTGTAACATGAACTACTCAGGAGAGCTGCTTCCAGGGGAAATGAAACCTCTGAAAATTGAGATTATTTTTTTATTTGCTTTTTGGGGGAGCATGTTTAAATCCTTTTGCTTGGACCTGTACTGATGCTAGCAGCAATGGGTTTACACTTGTTTAAGCCTTTAACTCAGCTTACTTCAGGTCAAATCGGTATCTAAGCCTTAAGTTGATAAATCACACAATAATTTTATGAGATGTCATAAACATTTATTTCTGTTATGAGCTAACTGTTTAGTGTTTATTTCTCTTAATTTTTCCCAAGTGAATAAATTAAAATTCAGAAAGATGACAGTAGCATCCATAAGTTGTGGTTGCCAGGATAATATGTGTGGCATTTCTATTCTGCTTTTCAGTGGCCTTACGTGCTTGGGAGAAGAAACTGTAAGGCTGTGGGGTTGGAGAAGAGAACACAATGTGGCTACCAAGTGGACTTTTAGTGTTAAACCTGGCCTTTGCTTCTGTGGTAGAGAATTGTCTCTGTTTGTAGAGATTTAGCACTTTGTCTCTTGAGATACCGATGTTATTTACTAAAGAATACAGGTGTCTCTCAGAGATACCTGCAGGAAATACTGACTTTAGAGGATTTTTAACTTAGCACAAGATGAGAATTCACTTACCATATAAATAAAGGTTTCACAAAGTGGCTTAATTTTTAGTTTAAAAATAAACCAATTAAGAGACATTAGATGTCTTCGCAATACAAATGGTGAGATTAGCATCTAAAGTCTGTATTGCTATTTCTGTCTATTTTGAAATCTTTTGTGCAAAATATTCCCATTTTATTGTGGTTCATGGGCTCATCTCCTTAGTATTCAACCCAGAATGTTGCTTGAAACTTAAATTTTCCTGAAATGAGAAGGATGAAAGAGTGCACTCTGCATTGTCACTTTAAGCCCATATATTTTTCTTTCATAAAACGAGCATTGCACTGAAATACTTATTCTTACATTACCATACATAGTGCTCCCTGAGTATCTTCCCAGTCACTTCTTCCATAAAACATTACAACTAGTGCATTATACTTCTGACTGTTGATTATGGGTGATGTTATGACATGTCCCTTTGGATAGGCATAGCACTTTAATTTTTACATGAATTGGCTTTGCACAGAACATCTACATTTTTAGGCAATCCATCAGGCTGTGAGGGTAACTGCCATGTTGTGAAGGAGAGTTCATGTTTCAGTTTTTATTCTGAAATGCTCCTTGTGGGTGTATGTGCGCACATGAGCACATACTCCTTGCTATCTTGGAGAATATTCAACACAGTAGAAGAGAACAAGAACAATTTGTAGATAGCCTGTGGGAAGGAAGGAACTGTAGACTGTAACGTGAAGAGGCAGGAGAAATTCAGGACAAATCTGGTTTTGGCCTTTCTGGTTCTTCCACTGTCCAGATTATTTCTTGTGTCTTTCAGATCTTCTGTTCCTGTTTTTGTTGCTTTTTGCTCTTATACTCCTCAGGAAAAACATGTCTCTTGCAGCCAATTCACTTTGCCAGCCTGATACCAGGGGAATAGAAGATGAGCACCAAAAGCTCTGACTTGTTGAGGGTGTCAGTTGGAGTGATGTCTGACTGGCAAAAAGTGCCTTCCAGCAATTCAGTGGGAGCCAAACTGTGCATTCATCTTGGCAGTGACACTAACATCTGTGGCAGAGAGAGCCTCTCTCTCTTCCTTAGTGAAGGCTAGGTGTGCCAGTCATGCAAGTCATGGGTGTGTGGGGTTTGGAAGACAGCTTGAGGAATCCCAGTCTCTACACTCTCTATCTACACAGAGGATGTGAAAATCAAGACCACAGGAACATTTGGTGTGTAAGGGCAGTGTTTCATTTCTGCCTTGATGCAAGAAGCTTGCTAGGTAATAAGGAATAAAAACCATGGGTTGGATTAGAATGGATGGATGGATGGATGCAGTCAAGGAAGAACTGTATAATGGCTAGGAGACTTGCAAGGTAGAGTATGAATTTTTACACTTGAGAGACCCCGGGGAACATCTTAAGGGCGATATACAAAAACTTTAGTGGCAATTCAGGAATTGGGTGCATACGTACAAAATGGGAAGGCGGGGTAAGCAAAAGAGAAGGGTATATTGGCAGAAAATACGTGTTGGGAAGGGAGAGGGGACAGTGATTTAAGATGGTTTCGCATACCTGGTATACAACTTGCCATACATGTACATGTGTCATTACTGATTTGGAGTCTGTGTAGAGAAAGAGATATGGAGGCAGCCCTTTCTTTCTCCTCATATTTTTATATCTACTTTTGTGTCCTTTATAACTATGGTTATAAAGGATATGTCCCACGCCTTTTTAGAGGTTGCGTAAGTGTAACGTTGTTCAGGTTTGACAACTTGGATGAAAACAACCCATACATTACTTTTGCTACCAGAAGTAAAGTTGCTTTGATCATTAGGAAACATGAGTTGAGGTGGTGCTCCAGATACTTGCTAAAGGCTTTTTCTTTGTCAGAGAAACCATGAATGCATTATCTTCTAAGTTGAGCCAGTTGATCATATGTGTTAGAGGTAATCCTATCTCCCTGTTTTCTTGATTGCTATTTTGTGGATCCATTTTAGCTCGATTTCAACTTTTATGGTAGGGTACTATGACAAAGTTAGCTCTGTACATCTTCCAATAGGGTTTCAGAAGTTGAAAAGCTACACAGACTGTAAGCTTGCATTCTGGAGAAGAGGAAGAATTGAGAATAATAGTGTATCACATAAAATACCGTAAATAGTTCTTATTTGTAATAGACTGCTGTGAAACAGTCTAAATAAAGACTGTGTTATTACAGCTAATTTGAGGTAAACATTTGCAAACATTTTATTTTCTCCCAGTGGACCAAAACCAAATTATGAAAAGAATAAAATTTTATTACTTTATGTTGAGAAATACTTAAAGCACTGAAATGAAAGCAGGGAGGAATATAGGCCTTTATTTTTTAGTGTACTTAACAATGCTTTATTTGAGAAGCAAAAGAATGACCTGTTGATATCTTTTAGGATTTGCGCTTGGAGCGAGCAGATTTTGTGTCTCTAAAGAAGGCAACTATTGTAGAACAAAAGGAAGTAAAAATACTGTATTTCATCAGTCTTTCGTATATGCAAGTTAATTTTTTTCCTGGCATGAAGGTCACAGACAGTGAGAGATCAATCCATGGACCACAAAGAGTTAAGCAGAACGTACAACTATTTAAACATCCAAGGAGTGGTGGGAGGAGGAGGAGGGATAAAAGCACCATGGAGGTCTTTTGGAAGCTGTATTCTTAGTTCCTCCATTATCTTGCAGTTCTACTCACAGATGAGAGCAGCACTAGGGGTAAGGGGCATAGAGTGAAAAGCAGGAAAGAGAGGAGGATGGTTCCCTGTGCCTTGCCTCAGGAATGAAAGGAAGATACTAAAATAGCTGTCACCCCAAAAAGCACAAGGAGACTGACTTCTGTGGATGATGAGAGCTTTTAATAGCAGGGGTTCAATACTGGGACACAGACACAGCCAAGCACTAAAATTGCTTGGTGTGTGTATCATGCAGCTTCCTGTCTTGAGCAATCCCAATTATACAGATATAGCAGGAGCTCTAACAATATGTGTTTTCCCATGGCTTTATGCTTACTAAAATGGATTTGTCTTGCTTTGAATGACTGACAGTGGCTTCTGGCCAACCATTACAGTTCTTAGCGCCACTCAAATTCCTGAGTAAGATGTATTGGTAACATTAGGAAAAGTTTCTGTTTGGTGGGATATATTTCTGGAATAAAGAAATATATTAGGGAAGGTGACCAAGTATGTAGAAATTGTTTTGGTTTTGGGTTGTTTTTTTTTTCCTTCTTACTGCATGCCTGAAGGGTGCAACAACTTGCAGAACTGAAAACCCCCTTTTGAATTATTGATTTTTTCTTACAATTCTCCAAGCATATAGCCTCTTGTCTTAACATGAATGCTTGTGTATATTGTAAATGAAAATTTGAACGTATTTCTAGCTGTCCAAAAGAGAAAAGAAATTGCCAGTTCAACCTGCACATACCAAGACTGCTATTTTTTGATGGCATTGAAACTGAATCTTCAGCCTCTTTGTTCAAATCAGGAAGTGCTCTTGATACTGGAATATTTAACCTACTTTACAATGGGCAGCTTCACAGCTGGATAGTACAACTAGCAACTGTAACTTATTTACTGTTGCCCTTTCTATCTGCTATCTTGTTCATCTGTGTTCAAAGCAGATATTCACAGTTTAAGAGTGCAAAGTAATAGTTGTCATCTAATACTATAATTAATTAATTACTATCTAGTAAGTATTTATGAGATACTGGATAATTATTAATATGCTTGCCACCCTCCAAAAGGCCACCTGATAAATCTGGTTAGTCTGGTAGTCATCAGTGAGAGAGGGAGATTGGTCTCCATTGATCCTGGGACAGGCTCAACATTACTGCTGCTATGGAGCAATTTTCCAATTGCCTGCTTTTTTTCCTTAGCATTTTGTACCATTTATGCTAGATTTTCCTGTGGAATCCTTGAGCTACTGACCACCTTTTTCTCAGCACTCTTGCATCTGTCTTTAATTTTACTTTTCTTCCCTAGTATAGCTCTACTCCTCTTTCTCACCACTTTTGCTTGTAACCTAAAAGCTTTTCACAGAACTCTGAATGCCGCATCGAAACTATGCCTTGGATCATGGAGACTGGAGTGACTCAGAGGACTTTTGGTTTTTTTCCTGCAAGACTCAGGTCAGACGTCCTGTTGTGGTAGTAGCTGAGTGATGGTAGGTTACTGGCTGCACTCTGGCTTCATAGGTCAGGAAAGCTGGAAGCACATGTCTTTCCCGTCAACCTTACTATTACTTGTGTGTATGTTAAGTACTGACAGCTTACTTCATGGAGAGGTTGTGGACAACTGTTCCTGTATTCACGCTACATTATTAGGGTGTAGTGTTAACCTGAAAGGGAAGCATGGCAAGTTGATAAGTGGAAACGGTAATGTCAGAACTAATGTAGGCACAGTAATGTCTAAACCACAGCCAGAAATACACTGAGGCCTTGCTTCATCCAATGATTATTACCTTTCCCATTTCCTTACCTTACACTCCTAATGATTGCTGAAAGGATTTCTTTGTAGAATTGTCATGAGATAATTCAATAATATTTTGCATGCATTGTCTTTTAAATAATTGTGTCATGAAGAAATTGTTCCAATAAAATTGATTAAATTTTGAAATCTATTTTTTTATAGACAGTATTTGCAAGATATCTAAAGGCTTAGAAGATCTGAGGAGAGAATCTTATTTTATCTCATTTTTATCTGCAGTCATGTAGCATGTTGGAAGTTTGTCCTCCTAGAGGTGAGATAAACTCTTTTGGTCTGGAAGGTGTCTATACTTATGTAGAAAGAAATTTTCTAATTTTGCCTGGCAAAAATCCCCCACTTTTACCTAGCCTCACTCAGCTGGTCCACAGTAATTGCACTCTTATGTGTAGGCCGGCTGATGTCAGTGAGAAATCATTAAATTGTTCCCCGCATCTTGCTTCTGCAGAAGTATTTGCATTTCATTTTCTAATCACAGTAGCTAGGTTGAGCTTTGAACAGGAAAAAAAGGGCATTTGTGGTTTGATGCTAGGAATAATTTTTCTCTCCAATCCAAACAAAACCTCTTGAGAAAGTGCATGATAAAGCATCCATGGTCTAATCAGCATCAGGTTGACTGAACTAGCCTTGCCCTACTTCCTTGATGAGTTACTTGATTAAAAGTTACTAATGTAATGAATAATGTAGAATCTTTTAAGACTTCATTCTACATGCACCTAAAGATCCGTAATATTTGGGACTTGAAAATAGTCAGTGGGCTAAGCTAGATGCAGGCTTCTGTGGGATGTGCTGTAGAATTGCTACACAGCGGGTGGAAAGTAAAATAGAGGGTTCCTTTTAGTTTAGGGAATCACAGCGTTGGTTGTGATTCAGTGTGTGCTAGAATTAAGGTGCCACATGTGGGTCCCCTTTTAAGGGCTTGGCATAATTTTATTTTTGTTCTAGAGTGGAGAAAATTATTCTTCCTTTCATAATTTTCTTAGGAAAGGGAGAACCTCAGTAAAACAGCTGATACCAATGAATTCAGGAGACTATGCAAGACTCATCTAGCTATTCTCTGATATGAGGACAGCTACATGCCTTGTGCATTTATGATTTTCTCATTTGCTTCTCCATTACATAAATCTGATTGTTATACACCATAAATTAACAAGAAGTCTAAAACTTGTGCTGCTGTTGTATGGAGAATAATGCATTAAACAGAACACTTCATTTGTAATACAATTGAAGGGAAAAAAAACTGATATGAAGGCTGTAATGCATGACATGAGCTAATGTCAAATTCGACTTCACTGCATCTTTTACTACTTCAGAATTAGATAATTTCTAAAGTAATGTATAGGTTTTTAATTTTTTTAATTTTGTGTCATTATTCACTCTTCTTTATCTTTCCTATCTTAGAACTGCACCTCTTTTCAGTAGCAAAATGAAAAGGGGAGGGAAAAAAGTTAAGGGTGCAAAGTGTTATGAAAGCAGAAGAGTTCTTTGAGAAAAGCTTACTGTGAAAATGTATGAAAATATTTCAAATTATTCTCTGTTTTTAATCAGATGTAATGAATGTCAGAATCACTGGTTTGACTTTCAGTTTGTGTGCCTGTATGGTGTGCTGGTGGTTTTGTTTTGTTTGTTTGTTTTTTAAAGAGTGTATGCACCATTTTAAGAAACATGATGTAGTTAGCTTTCTGTAGCATTTATAACATTACTTTTCATGGACGCCTCCAACAGGGGAATGACACAGATTCCCAGGGGCTGGTGGACTCAATATTTTTGGCACTGATAGCTGCTTGAGCCCAGTTGAGAGATGTAGAGGCTCTGGTCATATGTATTGGAGGTTTCTCCATGATTAGACCCAAACACACAGCTTTGCTTCTCAGGTGCCTCTGTGGGGAACAGGTCTGCTGCTCTGATCAGGTAATGCATGGAGCTGGCTATTGATTTTCCATTTAGTAAAATACTGTATTCAGAGAGGATAGGCTTTTGGACATCCATTGATGAAAAAAAGGTAGACCCATACAAAGTATGAACTGTCTTAAAGATGAAGACTTTGATAAGGAAAAATATAAACAAGCTAACAATTTAAATCATAGTACAGCTAAAGAATAATATGCATCAAAGCATATGTTTAGTAAATGGCATACACAAGTTGAAATGACTTTTTTGGTAGTGAAAAGTAAATTGGGACTGCACAACCTGGATCTGGATTTATTAAGAGTAATCAGTTGATTTAATGGTTATGAAAGTAATATTAAAGGCAAGGTAAAGATAATATTTAGTGGATTTTTTCCCATTAGAACTGTAATATCAAGCAAATGACAGTGTCTTAGAGGACATAGGAAAAGTCAGCTTTTTGGGTGCTGTAGCAGAGAGTTTTCTGTTGCTGTTCATTTTCCCTAGTTGTCATCCTCAACGCATGTTTTGCATCATTTCTACAGGTACAATGAAATGTTTATTCTCTGTTAATGAAGGACTTCTATCATTAAAGTATACAGCCCCACTTTGTCACCAGCTAGATGTGGCGCAGAACTGACAGAGAGTTCTGACCTTGTTGAAAAATAAGTACTTCCAGTGTAAATATTATGTCATGCAAATGTCTGTTGCTGGGCTTTTGGATGCCAGTTACATAATTTATTATTGAAGTCTAATATAAAAATATCACTTCTGCCAAAGTCTTTGCTAAATCAGAGAAATAGGAAAGGAAAAGAACAATATCCAAGGACATGTTCTCTATAATGGTTGTGACAGATTATTCTTACTACGCATTCATAGAGAAGCATTGTTTTAAGTTCAGATATGAAAATAAAGTGTATGCAGAACTTTTGTGGGTTCATGGAGAATTTCAGTTGCATTGTCACACAAATGATGTTGCTTTCAGAAACATGAAACCAAAGAATACTTAGTACTGATGTTTTGTGATCTGAACTATCTAGCATTACCTTTTCAGGGACTTTATGCTCTACTCGCTCTTAGAAATTACATTAGCGGATGTGCCCAGCTAAGAGGAAATCAGATGGGCACCCCTTCAAAAATTCTTCTCTTCTGCAATGAGTAGAGAATTTCAGTCAGCAAGTTTGAAGATTGATAGCTGAGTTTAGCTGTGTATGTGGAATCTCTGATTGCAAGTGTGATTTAGAAGGATTTAAACTTCTTTACTCCCGGCTTTCCACGTCTTATCCACCACATAATACTGTATTTTTATAACTTTTCATTAACAGACACTAAAGTCAGGAATTAAAAAAAGGAGAAAAGGAACTCATTATTTGTGCATGTTTTTTTTCATGACTGGTTTCTGTCTGGTTTTGGGGTTGCTTTTTTGCGGGGGTTGGGATTTTTAATTTAGAAAGGAAAGTTGTAAAGATTTTTTCTACAACACTTTCTAAAATGTCTTTTTGTTTGTTTGCGTTACGGTTCATCTGAAATATAAACAGTGGAATTAGACTTCAGTGATTTGTGTGCTCAGTGCTTACAAATGATTAGCAGGACATTTTGGAAACACAGTGTTTGACAGAGATGGATATTTCTGCTCACATATTTCTGCTGTCCTGAATTCAGTTATTAGCAGGAATGCTTTAAAATGTTTATTACTTGATGTTGATGTCTGTGGGTTATTTTATGTCAAAGCATACAGATACTTTTTATCATCAGCCAAGTGTAAAGTTGAATTAAAGGAGTTTTTTGACCTTGTCAAAAATAAATAGGTGGAAACTTTCCAACAAACAAAAGCTTGCCATCTTTCCAATCACTGTTTGTATAATGCACTGCTGGTCTGTCTAAAAGTCATATTACCAGTGTCAGTAAGAAAACACTTTCTAAGTAGAAAAAGATTAAAAAAAAAAAAAGTTTAAAAGTTTTATTGTGCACTTGCCCTCATATTGCCGTGTACTGCTGTTGAAATATGTTTTGCCAGCATTATGTTTTCGTGTCTAACCTTATCCCTTTGATGACAAATGATCTCTGGCGTCAGTATAATCCCATAAATACTTTAAGAAAATGATAGATTTCAACAATGATGGTAGGCTAGCCGAGATATTGAATGTCATTCAGAAAACTAATTAAACGTAAATGAGAAACTGGCAATGATTACCTTAATGGTTGTAAAAAGTGTTTTCTCAGTTATTTTTGTTTTTGTCAAAGGGAATGCATTCCCTTTGCTGGGACTCAGAAGTATTGCAGTAAAAATGATTGTTAACAGAATTCATCATCTCCAGTAAATTCCTGGTTTTGCTCTTTTACTATTTTTATAATAACTGATATTTACTAGTGGTTATTAAAAAGAAAAAGTTATTTTTCATTTTGATAAGGAAAAGATGAAATTTACCTAGTGGCAGTTAACAGGCATAGCAGTTACAGAGGGGAGTGTAATTCACTTACCAGTTAATAAATGCTAAAACACCACTATTTCTGATTTACAACTTACATTAATCTTTAGAACACTCTTAAATTTATTCTTAAATGTTTTGTAGAAATACACTGCATCACATTTCAAATCACGAACTATAGAAAAAAAGCTTATCAGATTTTTCAATTAGAAAGATTGTTGTATCAGAAATTCAAATACTTCATAAACTTCAGGCTATTGTTTTGTGATACACACCTTCAATTTTCTTGAACTGAATTTTAGCTTTATTTAAAATAGGTGCATGGTTTTTAGAGTCTAGTAAAAAAACATGTGCCTTTTTTTCGTGGTAAAATGAAATATTTTGATGACCCACAGTTTGCTTTTAAATTTCACTCTATAGTGTGTGGATTTAATTATTCTTGTTATTTTAGAAAAAAGAAATCAAAGTTATGAAGTGTTTGGAAGAAAAACCCCTCCTCACATACCAGTATTGCAGACTTTTTAGAAGCTGTGCAACTTTACGGGTTGTGCCAGGACTTGGAGAACTCTATTATGTTAGAGGTCTGAGATACTCATCTGCTGCGGTTTAGTAGATTCTCAAACAGTGAAAGAGTACTCAGGGAGTGCTTTGCAACTGAATTTCCTCACAAGGCAGTGTTGTGCTTTGGATTGAGAGTGCACATTTTCTTTCTAACTGTTGAGTTTTGCATTTAAGTAATTTTTTCCGCTTTCTCTCATGGTTTGGGAAGAAAACCCGTGAAGCTAATGCTTTGAGCTTTCAAGTAGTGTAGAGAACTTCTAAATGCATTTGCACTTGCTATTAAACTTTGTTTCCAACCTTACCCACAAAACTAAAAATACGGTGAAACAGGAGCAGGAACTGATTTTGGAGAAAAAGAAGTTGTGCACCTTGTAGAGGACATCACGCTTCTCCTCCACCTTCAGTTCTACTTGTTCTTATTCAAAGTCTAATTGTTATTCACCAATATTCCTGGTTTTATTGACTTCTCCTCCTCCTCGTATAGTTGGCAAAATAATTTCTGGGGTAAAAGCTGCAGGAATATTTGTGCCCAGTAAATATGTTTAGTACTTATTTATTAGAAGCAGTAGGTAAAGGGGGTTTTGCTTTTTCCTATACAGCCTGATGTAAATGGCAGGAAAAGATTAAGCTGAGCTTCATAAAAATCTACTCAGCATTAAGGACAATCTCTCACAGATTGTCCAGGCAGTCTTAAGTGCTCATGTCCTGTGTATAAGTGAGTACATAATGTTGGGATAAAAGGGAAATCTCTATTTTCCTGTTATTTTGTCAAGGCACAGTAAAGCTGACACCTCTGTGGGAACAGCTGAGGCTGGGCTGGGACATCATCCTCTGGTGGGGTTCTGGCTCAGTGGGGCTTATGGCAGGCAGGGCTGTGGAGAGCTTGATGCTCCATCCCATCATCAAGGTCATTAATGAAATTTTAAACAGCAATGGACTTATTATTGAACTCTGAGACAACCAGCTGGTGTCTGGCCTCCAGCTGAATTTGGTGCAGCTCATCACAATACTTTAATCCTGGCCCTTCTGCTGGTTTCAGTCCATCTCACTGTCCACTTTTCTAGCCTGTGATTCACCAGTTAGTCCATAAATATATTATGGGACACAGTGTCAAAAGCCTTACTAAAGCCTTCCTTTTCCTCCAGAAAATGTCAAGAGGGATGTTGTAGAGGGTGCACAATTTAAACTATGTCATGACAGTATAAGCTCATTAGAAACTGATCAGGCCTGTTCTTGAGCCAGGCGTCTAAATTTTATCTATCCTGACCTACATCATGAGTTTTACTGCTCAGTATTTTGCTTATTTTGAGTGTTGTGCCACTCTGAATAGTTCCTTTAAAATGATGACACAGCTTTTTTAGATGATACAAGACTGTCCCTTGGGAACAGGATACAGCAATTTCTTTTGAGAAAGACACACCTTTCTTACTGTTTTTGCAAGTGTTACATGGCTTTGTACTGGTGAAACCAATCATATTGTACTCAGTGGTTTAACCTGTTTGTCCACTCACCACTGCAATACCTCTATGCAACTGAAGGTGCTTTTTGATGTTTGCCCACCTGTGGATTTTCAAACAATCCTTCAGTGCATCAGCCTCACACTGTTGTGATACACCATGGTTACAGTATGCATAGTTATCTACCAAAAAAAAAAAAATGTTGTCTAATTTGGTGTTGCAGAACACCAAATTTGTGTTCTTTTTTTGTGTAAAGGTTTTTCACTGTACATTTCAGAATATTCTCATCTTTCAGGGTTGATGGGGAAAGAAGTCAAGTTGCTAGCACTTTAAATTCCTAAAGAAACATGCACCACTGAGTGGATTTTCACATTATACTACCAGTAGGAACTTTACATCTTGTAAATGTTTCAGTTTAAGAGATATGAAAAAGAGAACTCAATTCTTTTTTGTAGAACAAAACTGTTGCTCAGGTGGTTTGGAACTTAGTCTGATCTCTTTATTCTGCACATAAAATGAAAGATTAAGGAGTACTTTCCATTCTTGGATGCAGGTGATTCTCTGACCTGGCATTGGGTGAGAGAATATCTTTGCATGGCAGTCTTTTTAAAACTATGGATTCTGGGTGGGTGGGGGTTTTTGCCCTGTAACATTAGAATCCGCCTCTTATTTTGTGAAATGTAGCTCAATTTCTTTCATAAAGGAAAAAAAAAAATCTTAATAAGGCTTACGGGTATTTTTCTGTGGTGTAAATTGAGTTTTTGGGGGGGTTTGATTTTTTTGTTTTAAATGTTGCTGTGTTTGTACATGGGTGCTCCACTTGCCTTTTCTTCAGTGGAGGGTTGCAGGTCTTCTGACAGCATCTCTTGCCTCTTGACCTCTCTCTAAGGCAAATCCACACCAAAATCACAAATGACAAAACAAAGAGTCTAACAAGTGAGTAGAATGACTGCATATTTTTATGCCCAATGCAGGAGATAAAGGCCAGATAGTTCCCCAGAGTAGCACATGACTCGTAAGATCCTGTATAGCAGATCATGGAACCAAGATAAGGCTTGTCCCAAAAGTCTTTATTACTTTTTCAACTTCAAATGGCTGTTAGGGATATATCACGTGCATTCCTAACTTGAACAAAGCCTAAGTGTGAGAGATGACACATATAAAGTAAAAATAGAAAGGAGGGTGGAGTTTGTGGGGGAAATATGCTTTAGAAGTCATCTAGAATGTCTTAGGCATTTTCATTCATTGAAAATGAATGAAATTAACTCATTGGAAATGAATGAAGGGGGCTTTGAGGGATTGAGTCCATCAGCAAGTTTACAGATGACCCCAGGCTGTGTGATGTTGTCAGTACACCAGAGGGAGGGGTTGTCATCCAGAGGGACCTGAACAGGCTGGAGAGGTGGGCCCAGATGAACCTCATGAGGTTCAACAAGAGAAAGTGTAGGGTTCTGCACCTGGGCTGGAACAATCCTCACTATCAATACAGACTAGGAGATGAAGTATTAGAAAGCAGCACTAAGGAAAGGGACTTGCGTCTTGATGGATGAGAAGCTGGACATGAGCAGGCAGTGTACACTTGCAGCCCAGAAGGCCAATCACATCCTGGGCTGCATCAAAAGATGTGTTGACAGCAGATCCAGAGAGGTGATTCTGCCACTTTGCTCTGGTGAGTACTGTGTGTGGATTTGGAGCCCTCAATATAGGAAGGACAGGGACCTGATGGAGCAGGTCCAGAGGAGGTCCACGAAAATGATCAGGGGGTTAGAGCATCTTTGCTATGAGGACAGGCTGGAGAAGAGGAGGCTCCGGGGAGACCTAATAGCAGCCTTCCAGTACCTGAAGGGGGCCTACAGGAAGGCTGGGAAGGGTCTGCTTATAAAGGCCTGCAGTGACAGGCTTCAAGCTGGAGAAGAGTAGATTTAGATTGGATATTAGGAATAGGTTTTTTACTATGAGGGTGGTGGATCACTTGAACAGGTTGCCCAGGGAGGTGGTTGAGGCCCCTTTCCTGGTGATATTCAAGGTGAGGCTTGACAAGGCCCTAGGCAAACTGGCCTAGTTGGGGGTGTCCCTGCTGACCATGGGGAGGTCAGACCAGATGACCCTAGAGGTCCCTTCCAGCCTGGGCCATTCTACAGTTTTATAAGAAGGAAGAAGCAAATAATTTAAAATAATTTTCAGGTCACCTTTAACAATAACAGCAATATCATTACAATATATGAGCTGAAACATAAGAGAGAAAGATCTGTTAATTTTAAAAACTAAAACAGAGCAATTAACAGGAAAGGATGTCATGCCTTCCAATAAAAGTTAAATTACAGTAAAATACTTCCTCGCAAAAATGCTCAAACCAACACATCATACCACACTTTCTCCAGTCTGCAACACCATAGTACCCCCAACCTGTCCAACTAGAAGAATGTGATGGACAATAAAAGGCCTGATTCTCTACTCTGCTATGACAGCTTGATACTTATTAGAAGTCATTGACTTTGCTGGAGTTGCTCTGTAAAACTGGACTAATGAAGTATGAAGATTTGTGACTTCAAATGAATCTCTGGTTGCCTAATTATTCAGTAAAGCTCTGAATGCTGCCGTCTTTGGTTGACAGTCATGCCAGTAGCTCTACATCTCCAGTGAAATTGGTAGAGGGACTTTGTCCACTCCTAGTTTGTTTGCAATTTTCTTTTGAATTTTCCTATATTGTAAGTTGTTCCTTGCTTGCCTTCAAAAGTCCATCTGGTTCTTTTCCTGGTGAGGTCTCTCAGAAACCACCTTAGAAACTCTTTCATCTGACCAAAGACATATGGAGATCTATGTATGGTCTACTTTACTTTATGTTCTTTGTATGTTACTGCAATTTTATCTTGTACTTTAACTCCTATTTGCCCCTCTAAGAAGAGCACCGTGTTCCATATATTACAGGTGTCACTTTGTCAGGGCAAGAGCCATAACACAGCTCTTGGATCAGTTCCTAGTTCTTGAGCTGTTGCCATCTGAACTCATTTCCACTTTATAATCCTATCTATCTACAGTGACATTGACAGGCATGGAAACACTGGCTGGGTAATGCTAGGACATAGCCATACAACCCTTTATTTTTATTTTTATTTATTTACTTAAGTAATATACTCAATTTTTTAAGAAAGGAAAAAAAAAGCCTATAGAAATACCCAACCACATTAACTCAAACTTCCCCGAAGTTCACATTCTTGTTCTATCATTACTAGAATTTGCAGATAGTCAACAAACACATTAAACTAATTTTTAATAAAATCATGTACTACAATATACAGATACATATTTGGAAATAAAAAGTATCTAGTAGGAAGTCTCATTTTGTAGTAGCTCTCAGGGACTATGGGAAAGAATAAGCTTTCTGGAACAATTCTTAAAAAATAAAATAACTGGAGGGAGGACTTTGTACAGCTTTAGCCTCTGTAGATAGCATTGCCCAAATTCAGCAGCAGTGTAGTTTACAGCCACAGAAGAGAAAGAGTCCTGTCTGGAAATGTTCCCCTCCTGCATTCAGCTGTTTCTTCTGGAAGGAAATGCAACTTTTCTTCTGGAAAGATGTGGTTTTGCTGCTCTTGCTTCAGCTGATGAAAATTTCTATGTGTGTTAGACCTACTCATTTGCAAAGAGAAATGAAAGCCAACATGGGTGGTCAGATTTGGACATTATGAAATGAATGGATATTATGAAATGAACAGGCATGCTTGAAACCAAGCTGCATTTTTTAAAACATTATTTATAAGTGAAGCTAACATTTTATCAGAAGATGTTCATACTGGAGATCTATGAAGCCACTTTTTGAATCAAAGGATGCTTTCATTGACTTTATTGAGAGGATGTTAGGTAGGTTGCTGTTTTGTTTCTGTCCTGTAATTACTGGATCTAGGCACAGGATATTTAAAAATAAATAAATCTTGAATTCTGCAAGCAACAGAATTTTTTGAAAACAGTTCAGATTTACCAGTTCTTCAGCTCCTTTGCCAATTTAGTCAATTCAGTAGATTAAGGAAGATTAGTATCTTCTGACTGTTTCACTAATAATTGAGCCAATTCAATTACTCTTGCAGACTTTTTCATTTCCTCTTGTTTAGTAATGAGAAGTTAAATCTACTACACAACCATTCTCAGGAGATGCATATGAAGGAACACTATACAGTTACATTTTCTGAATTTACTTTTTGATTCATATTTATTTTTACCATGGGTGTTTTTATGTATTTCCTTGTGCAAACATTTGAAAGAAACTGTATTTCTGAACTCTTAAAGAATTAATAGTCATGATATAAGTTAAATTCAGAATCACTAGAGAGAGTGTATTCAAGACTGAATTTCTTAGGAATAGAGCAGCTATGTCAGCAGCTGTTTTTAATTTTGATGCTCGCTGAGAATCTGACCTAATGGGTATCTAGTTGGTGCCAGTGCAAATCATAAAAGATTATCTGCATGCCCTCATGAAGTGAGGCATACAGACTGTTGTGGTAATTCCTCATGCAGATAGCTTACTGAATTAAACCTGCATTATTTCCTTCTGCAAGTGCTGAAATGTGAGTCCTATTGTGTTTGTTAGAATAGAAAACAAGAAAGAAAATTCAAAATTTTGTTCTCAGTTTGGCCATGCGTTTACCACTGATATATTGACCTTTGACCAATTTTTTTGATGTTTCCTAGTGGCTAGTTGCTGTATTTGGAAACCTCAGTTACTTTGTCAGGTCCTTAAGAAATCTGATGCATAATAGAATCAGTAGTTCATAAAAACAAACAAACAAACCTGAACAAAAATACAAATAAAAAACCTACCTTAATTTTAATCAATAAAAACACAGACCTTTTTACCTCGGTAAATTCCATACAGAAAATTTGTTCAGTGAATGCACCTGAGCAGATGGACAAACCTTTGTTCCATGTCATCTTTAGACAAATGTCGCCAGATCCATGTCGCCAGATTTGGGTCCTTACTGGGTTATTTGCTGTTCCTGCCAGCTGAGGAGGGCCTGATCTGGGGCAATTCAAGATCTGGTGCCAGCTAGGGTACTTTAGGAAGAGAGGCTAGGCTAGGAGTCTGGGGGGTAAGAAGCACAGTTTATTCTCTCTTTAATAACTTGTATCAGAGCTAGACTAGAAAGGTCAGGTCTCCAGCTGAGAAAATGCAATCAACTTCATAATATCTGTCTGCAGTGAAGAGACTCTAGACAAAAAGAGTGGTTTGAGTGTGCTGATCTGATACTCCTAGTCATTAGTTGGGTATTTCTTGTTTTATGTGTTTGTAAACTGGCTTATAACAATGAAGGTAACTTTTTCATTCATAGAGGCACTGTGCAACAAAGCTATCATTACAAACAATGACGAGCATGTATCATCAGAGTCTTGTGATACACTTCAGACTGCCAACCGCAAAAATAACTGCTTTAATTATTAAAAGGTCATCTTTCCTTTTTGTTTTATTTTGCAACTACCTAGAAAAAACAGACTGCATAATCTCAGGTATTTCTCAGTGAGTTCCATTACTACATTGACCTCCGTGTGAGTGCAATACCTCACAAGAATTGAATTTCCAGTGGTTTCTTTCTTGCTGTGTTGCAGAAACTGCATATGCTTTAAGTACCATTTGCTAGAGACAAACACCTTTTCCTGGTTGCTCAGCCAAATAAGTGAGTTAATCTGCTTATTATTGTATGTAGCCATTTAACAAGATTAATACCCTCTATCACCTGTTTTCTTCTTGGTCTTAAAAAAAAGAAAAAGAAAAAAAGTAAGTAGCCCAATTCTGGCTAAATAAACATACCAAATTTTTAATGCATAAATTATGTTGGCACCTAAAGACTCTAAATAGGAAATAAGACTATTTGCTGCGTATTAGCCAATGTCCAAACAGCAAAATAGTCACCCAAAGGTCACAAAGGAAGCCTCTTATCTTCCTCCCCTCCCCCTCCGCCCCCCCAAAGAGGAGGAAATCTGCAGTTTAACACTTCTTATCTTGATGGAGCACTAGCTGTCAAACTCAATAGTTCCTATTCTGTTGCTTAGTGTCACTCTGAATATTGCTGTGTCCAGTCTCAGGACAGGGAATCTAGTGGCTCCTTCCTTTTCTCATGACTTTTTTTGTCTCAGATAACCAGTCCGTAGGTGGTTTCCAGAGTTACTTCTTGGTGTTTGTCATCTGATAATGCCAGTTGTTTTGTTGTGATACTGCAGTTTCAGTCCTTAGGTACTGAAAAACTGTAAGCTTTTGTGAAATACTCCTTGGAGTGGTAAAATAATTCATCACCACGGTAGAGTTAATTCATCATTACCTAACTTCATTTGTTCACCCACCTGACTGAACAGAGCAATATTAGACATGTGATTCTAGCAATTATGTTGTTCCCATTACCTTCCTCCATTATAACCTATGGGGTACAGCTATGAGAAAAGATTTCTTGAAAGCTTTCTTTTAATGGTAAAAAATTCTGACAAGCAGGAAGAGAGTATTATTGGTCACTTTGATCACTGATCTCCTAACATTTGCCTTGGTAAACTGGTGTTTTGAGCACCTGAGTACTCTGTATACATGCTGAATCTGCTTGCTGAACTTTCAGGGGTATTCTTTGAAGGAGCAATGAGAAATATGGGACTGATTACACACCTCAGGAAATGGTGATTAAAAACATAACATCTCTGAGAAATACAAAGTAAAAAATAACCTATTTTAGGGAGGAGAGGGAAGAAAGAATTATGAAGCTTATATTTCTAAGACTAAGTGATTCTGTTTTCCAAAGAAAAAATTAACAGTGACAGGCAAATGTGAAAAGGGTCAGAGATATAATGTGAAAACATATGCAGTGCTCTCAAGCAACTTACCCACATCTGAGAAACCTTCAAGTCTCAAGTAGAGATTAGTGGCTAGAATTTTGTGTTAACTCATAAAACAATCTTCCTTTTGAGCAGAGAAAAGGTAAAACAAAGGGTACGTGGAAATGCACTTCAGAGTTATGTCTTCTGTTATTTTAACAAAAAGTGAACATCCATATATAAATGTTCTTGTCATAGCAGCTTTTGTGGTAATCAGCAGTAGTACTTTTCTTGTAGATGAAAGACCTCAAAGAAATAAAATGCAAAAAAAATGTCCTCAGATTTAGGACCGAGAACTATCAATCACCTGTAAATTGGTAGGACCATTTATTTATCAGAAGAAGTACACCTGCTTTTAAATGAAAGGAGGTACTGGAGAGTATTGTACAAGTCTGTGGGAGACTGCACTCACTGGCTCACAGAAGTTAACCCAAAGCATGCAAAATTATCCCTTACCTCTTGTGGCTCAGCACAGATTACGCATTGTTAATATTTTGGGATGCTATGCAGTTACACTGTCTAAAACTGAGAGTTTCAGCATTCAGATACTCAGCTTTGAAATGCTTGATCTAGGAGAGAATGTGTAGAAATTAGAACTTGTATTGCAAAATAAGCAAAGACTTGTGAGATTGTGTTTCTGTACTGAAATAAGAAAGGCCAGAAGTAACTTGTGAACTGTTATTTCAGAATTTTATTTGAACTATGTAGAAGCTTGCTGTTAGGTAAATCATGGATAGGTTTTCAATTAAACTTCCTTATCTGCTGTTAGAGTCAAGCTAAGGACACAACTCAACTTTACTGGTTTTAAAAGCCCAGAAAACCTTTCCACTTCCTTAGAAATCCAGTTCCTTAGCAACAAGGAGTGCTTGCATACACAAGGCATTTGCACTCTAACAAAAGGATGTATTTCAATTAGGAATTTTTCAGAACCACATCAGTTTTCAGTTGCATGGGATAAGCATAAATCTCACATTCCAAACCCTCTTTTGCAGACTTTAAAATGCTTTGGCTTAACTATCTATAATTTTTTCATATGATTCAAAATTCTTATTTCTATGTTAGTGTCTAATGATGATAAGAAATTTTCCCCTTAAATGAAACTTGACCTCATATTTTGAATAAAACATAAGGAGATAAAGTTCCTTAAACTACCCATGGAAATATTATGAGCTACTGGACAGCATCTGGTTCAGTTTCAAAGGAAGACTGTTGAAGAAACTCAATCTGTTCTAACCTTACGATTCCTATGAATTCTGAAGAAAACACTATTAGATAATATATCTTGTACTTCCCATTGCCTTGAGATGACAGGTAGCTGTCATGTGTTTTGTCAATTTTTTACCATTTTTTTTATACAAAGTATTCTTAACATGCTGTATCTGTAAGAAACAGTGTATTAGACTCTGTCAAAAATAATCAGTCTTATATGCAAAGGGTTCCATGCTGGCCACTAGATGGTGTCTTTATTTAATTTCAATAAAAATAGGTAATTTGAGGTGTTTAATGTTTAGTAAGAAAGAATGTAGAAAGAATAGGAGAAATTTATCAACTAGTAATCTTTTAGGATGTTTTTTTTTTAAATCAGCTATCCAATATCTGTAGTTTAAAACATGGTGGTCTTTCATAGCTAGAGAACACTGTACTTCAGGAGAGGCGTAGGGGAGATTTACGAGTGGATTACCACCTATCCTTTACAGTCAGCACAGTACTTTGAGCAGCTGATACAGCGCCAGCAAGAGACTCTCAGAAATATATTTCCTTTTAAGACAGTTTTTATCAGAAATGTTGCAATAGGAATTGTATTGATTTTTAACGATTTAAGCACAACAAATAAAGAGGGAATAATAACGCATTCATAGCAGAAACTACAGGCTCTTAGCAATGGAGAGAAATCCGTTAGTTGGGAAAGAAGAAATGTTTATGAATAGATATTATGAGACAGGCAAAATCCTCTGCCATCCCCCACTGAAATCCACTGATCAAAAAAACATCTGAGAAATCAGAAATGCTGAGGGCTTGGTGAGGAGAGGAGAAAGTCACATTCAGTCATTGCATGTGTTAATGTCAATCTTTAGTGTGAATTTTTGAGTTTAGGTTATTTCTCTGTTTTTGGAGAAAAGGGTTTAGGTTGGTGTGTCCATTAGAAACCAGAATTAGGAAAAGAAACTACTAACTTTAAGGCAGGATTTATTGTCCATGATACCATGACTCTAAGTATTAATATGGGAAGTGTAGAGAATGCAAAAGAAAAGTAGCCAGATTCTAATAAGCCCTGTAACATTTCTTCAAGTCTTGGGATTCTGGAGAGATTAAGTACTTTCCAGCAGTGCTTTATGCAGAAGACTTCTCATTGGTGATTGTTAGAGAATTAGATGGCGTGATTTTTTTTCTCTTTATTTTTTTTTCCCTAATTTATTTTTCATGATAATTAAATACACCTGGCTTTACCTATGCAGAAATGGTGAGGAAAAGTAAATTCATGTTACAAAAAGTAATGCTTAAAACTAGAGTGCTGTTATATGTGAAGATTTTATTGACATACATTTAGAATGACCTGAATAATTTATTGGTGCCTTTCTGCTTGTCTGGAATGCATTCTGAGACACTCATAAAAAAACCTTAATGTCCTCACTGAAAATGGGAGTAGGAGTAAAAGTGTCTCTCTCATATTAAATATATAGTATGTTATAAAAAACTGAGAGTTTCATAAAGGTGGTTGTAAATTATGAGTATGAAATGCAGACATTTGATGACAAATGAAAATCAGTGTTAAAATCTACAGCAAATAAGAAGGACAAGAAGAAGCATTTAAGTATCTCTAGGAAAAAAAAAAGAGCTTAGCTTTGATTTAGTTAGGTTGCTAAAAAGGGAGAGTAATGATTCAGAAGGCAGATATGTTTGAATAAATACTAATTTAGTGCTTCTAGAAAAACTCTTGATGGTGTTTTCACATCTCCAAGTTAAGTGTACCATCTAGCCCAAGAGTATCAAGAGTACGTATCAAAGAACAAAGGCTCAAGATGCGTGTTTGAGCTACCAGTAGTTCTGCTGGGTTCTCACAGGTACTTAGTAAAGAGGACGTAGATGCAAAGGGATGAATTACTTGGATTCAGGAGACCCAAGATACAAAACATCAAGGGTGGGGATGATATCATGTGCTGCCACTTTGTGTCTGTTCTGGCCCCATCCCCTGTTAATGGACTGGTATTTTGGCCATGATCCATGTTCCTTAAATCATCATTTTGTTTATGCCATGCCTGAGTATGACTGCATGAGCAACTTAACGGAATTAACTGATTATGAAGTTATGGCTTTGCAGCTGAGAATCTGGGGCACACAAGTGACACCTGTCCATTGCCTTTTCGCTCTGCAGTGATTCCCCAGTACCCCACTCAGTGTTCTTCCTTCCTTTCTAACCTCAATCCATTGTTTAGGGAGATAAGGCCCAGCTTCTGGATCTTGCATTCAAAAAAGACGCTGTGTGGTTAGTCTGTTTGCCTTCAGATCTCAGGCCTATAGTTCTTATTTAGTTACAAATTATGAAGGAATTTTACAGTCAAGGATTTTTAAAGAACAAACAAGATAGTTCTTGGAGTTAGTGCTACCAATGTAAAGATGTTTTACAATACTGATGATGTTCTAGAAAATGAGAAAAAAATCTGGAAACTAATCAGAAAACTGTCCATTTCCAACTGCTTGTTCTGCTGCCTGTTTCAGCTGAAGAGTTTAAGTATCTTCAGTTGCCTTCCTCTGCTCTGTGTTGTGTTACACTCCCAGAGCAGAAGCATCAAAAGAACTGGCATTTTCCCTGTAATTTTAGGCTAGTGTATTAATGCTAACTGAATTTTTATACAGTTGAAATAAATATCCTGGTCTATGAACTGCAGCAGCTAAGTCTGATTGGAATTCTGCTCTGAAACCATAAATTATTCAAAAACTGGTTGTGATGAATGATTTTTAAAATACATGGATGACCAACTGAGAATGCCAGTGGTTGATTATATAATGTAGACACAATGTTATGGGTATTGTAAACCCCTAAGTGTTCAGATAAAAAATAGAAATATCAGACATTCTGTGAATCTTATTACTTTACTTTCAATTACCTATAGTATCTAATAGTCTGCTTGGAGAGCTGGAAAATAGATCTTTTTGGAATGGAAATGTTTTCTAGTAATGTTTCTTCAATGCCCTTTACATGCAACCATTAATCATCTCTCTGAATTGCTCTTTGGAGAGACAAAAGAATTTTGCTGTGCGCACCCTGATTTAATCTCTATGCTTTAAATAGCTTTTGTTTTTCTTTTCTGAATGTTGCTTTAAAATTTGCTAAAGAAGTATATGATCACTGTGTTTCTCAAACGCATGGAAGCTGAATTCTCAGGAGTATTTCATATCCAGTTATAGAAGAAAATGTTTAAGAAACTGTTAAACAAAAATTCTTACATGAAAAAAATCCCAAACCCAAATCTTGTTATCTGTAAAAACATCTCATTTTGCGTGTCATGGATTCTCTTTCGGTTTAATTTACAAATCATTACAAAGAAGTCTTATTTCTATGAGAAGAAATCTAAAACTACTTGTCAAAGACACTTTTCCAAATAATGACTTTAAATAATAAGATAAAGATGTGATTTAATGGTGCTCTGGCCTCGTCGTATGAAGGGAGGGAAATTAAAAAAGTCTCTATTCGATACATAGGAGTAATTGAAAATGTATTTTTAAAATGAATGTACAAATACCAATAAACTGGAAAAGTACCCTAGTTTGTCCATTGTAAAGTTCTGGGGTATGAAATTTGTAATCTGAATTTATGAAGTGTGAATGCTAAAAGTATCAAATTTAAGTAAAGAAGAAATCCTCTCCACAGTACACAGCATGATCCTCCATTATATTGACAAATTCACTGTCTTTTCTTAAGCTATGAGTTCTTAGTCGTTAAAGACTCCGCTTTATTAAAGACAGAGTGAGAACACATAATTTTTAAAATGAGAATTAAGGCTTGCTTGAAAGTATTCTCTTACTAAGTAGTCAAATCTACTCAGGACTAGAAAATATACCAAAGCAAATTGACTAATTTTACATTGCTGTTTCTTAGGAGAAGGATTATTTTGAATTTCACAGAATATTTTCAAAATTCACAGTCACATTTCTTTCAAACTTATAGGAAAAGATGAAAAGAAGCAGTAGTGGCATTTTGAGAACTGCCCAGGTGCCAAGCTCAACTCGGCAGGTGTCCATTTCCATGTTAAAATGGAATTTCAACATGAAAACAGAGAAAGGATAAAGATAAAATAACCTATCCAATCACCACGTATCTTTTCAAAGATTATTGTTATTTTTTGGCTGAATCATACAGTAGTACTCTTAACCAGAATAATGGTAAGTATGGAAAGTTTTCCTTAAAGAGAAACAAGTGGTTTTTTCCAAACTTTTCAGTTTGGTTACTGATGACAATTCTATTTACAGCAAAAAGATTGCTGTGCAAGCTTCTTTAATACCTTCTTGGTTAAGCTGAACCAAATTTAATTCTGCTGAAAGTTTGTTGACATCTGAAGATGGAGACTTTTTATTCTCTGGCTTATGTTATTTTTTGACTCAAAAAAAAATTATTCTATTCAGTTGAACTTGATGGAATCTTGAAAAAGAAAAAAAAAAAACTAATACTTATCAACCTGAGATAAGGTTTTCAACTGCAAAAAAAAGTCTTTTCTTCTTTCCAGTTGATTTCAACAGCAGGTGTAATATGGAACTATATATTCTTAGGCTTTAATTGCTACTTACTTTTGACTATTGGAGATGCTATTAGGAGTATCATATAAATAGATTCCAACCAAGTTGCAAAAAGGTATAGCATTGGTAATATTCATTTTAGATTGAAGGAAAAACTAAACTACATTTTAACTAGGGTAAGAGGAATTACATTGATGTTATTGAGAACAGAGAAACCCTTAGCTCTTGCAGGTTCTTAAATTCCTAGATTAACTGTGCTGTTTTGTCACTAGAAACTGTCTCACATAAATGTGGATCGGACCACAGTGTTCCTGGGAAAAGCTTTACCGAGCTTGATTCTTTCATTACAGGTAAACTGCATCCTTAGGGTGCAGACAGCTGTAACTATTTAGTGCTCAGAAGGAATAAAAATGTCTCACTCACCACCTCCTCTTTCTTCCTAAGAGTGTACAGGTGCATTAAGAGACTTTTCTGATTCAGCGCAATACTCTACTGTTTTTCCTCTCCTTCCACCAGGACTCTACTACCTCTGGAATAGCAGATTGTAAGCACACTCTTTTACAGATTTTTTTCATCAGAAATCAGACAATCCAAAGCCTATATCAAGCGCAAAATCTTTCTATATGCATAATTTCCTTTATGCCAATGTTTTTTTTCTCTTTGTGCGATAATAATCTGTTTAGACTTGGTTTGCACTAAGAGCCCTGTCTAACTCTGTGTTGGACAATAGTTGGCAGATGGATTGAGCTTTGTTGTGTGTATTCAAGTACAGAATACTCTGCTGGAAATAATAGAATACGGCATACACACACATGAGAAGTACTCCATCTTACATGTAGAGTGAAAACTAAGCTTTTTTATAGGTTGTCATGAACTTATATTGGGGCTGACATATATTTCATGTTCTCATTTGGTTAATTATATCAGATTCCTCTCTGTTGCAGCTGCTTTCAAAAACATGTTTTTCTCTTGCATAACATGTTTTTTTTCTCACAAAAAAATGTGTTTTTCTCTTGATAAAGGATAGAATATTTTTTATAGATATGTCTTATGCATTGAAATTTTGGTTTATATCATGTTTCTGGAAAAATGGAAAAGGTGACATGGACTTACAATTTAAACTGTAGTGGTATCCATCCCAGTGCAAATACAAATGTATTCAAATTAAATCGTCTTTGCTGATTCTCAGTCACAAACAGTGGCTCTTCCCTGTATGGACAGCCTTTCTTGGAAATGTAAGGAGAAAAGAGATCATGAGGCTGGCGTTGTCTCTAGAAACTCAGTAACATACAAATCCATTTGCTTATGTGCATCTTGCAGTGAAACTCTTCTGCACTAATCTATAGGTGTTGACACAGGTGTTGAGAATGACTGCAGTTGTAGAGCTAATTTATGTGGCCAGTCAAGGATACATAATTGTTGGTCAGTGAAGTGGGGCACAAAACATAGCCCCTCACTGTAAAACTTATTATAAAGAGCTCTTTGGCCTCTAGATGACACTGTATACCTAATACTATACTGAGTCTTTAAACCAGAAATTCTGCTCCATCTCTCTTCCCTTCTAATCATAGTTAAGAGGAATTGCTACCTGTTTTGAGTAAGCATTCACAACCATGAAAGAAATAAATGGAAGGATCTTGTTGTTCAAAACAATTTAAAAAAAAATACAAAAGTGTAAGATTGTAAGCTAAAAGCCAGGAGTGCTATTTGAAAGCTTATTTACAGCTTTATCATCAGTTTGGAACTGGAGTAGTTCCTGCTTCTGTTGACATTTCCTCACAATATCTGGGGTCATGTGAGGATGGAGACAAGGTTCTCGGCATTTCTCTGTTTGAATGCATGTTTACAACCTAGCTTTAAAAAAAATCAATTTGAGCCAAAAGCTGGCATTCAGGAGCAAAGTATACATGTAAATATTAAAAACTCTTATTGAAAACAGATGAGTTTGGGGGGGTTTTCCTTTTGAGTTTAGATTGTCTTTTTTTTCTTAAGCTACTAGTTGAGTGAAAATTTTAAAAAACTCCAAAAAATCTCAGTGTGAACTTTTTTTTGGTGGAATTTGTGCATCTAGTTCACAATAATTTCTATTTTTCCCTACTGCATTAAAGAGGCAGTCCCATGCAGTACTAGAACTGCTGCTTTACATTTACCTTGTCAGTTATATGTGACAGAGATGGATTGCAGAGGCCAGCATTTAGGGCTATATTTAAAGTATAGGATAAATGGGATAAATCCTTACACCAGCACATTTCAATGATATCACAAGCAGAGATGTGAGTGGTAATCTTCACTGACACCTTCTGTGAAGAGCAAAACAACAATAAATGAAAAATTGAAAGAGTGATAACTCCAAACCTGAAAAAAACCTGGTGGATTAGTGTGTAATGTAGAATTGGCTCGTGTAGAGTAAAGATTACTTTTGGGATAGTGACTGTAAGTTTTCTAAGAAAATGAAAGCTTAAGTGTTAACTTACTATGAGTTATACTAGATGTAGTTTTATCAGGGGAGCTAACAAGTCTTATATCTCTCCCTCTCTTTAAAGCTAGCAGGTACAGTAGACAAGCTCCTGGATATATGATGCTGGAAAAATCATACAGTTGCAGCTCCTTTTAGAGTTTGCCTGTACTCTGAAGCTGTGTGATAGCAAACTGATTTCCACTTTTGTGCTTGAGCGTGAGAGAGAATATTTTGGTCACTAGTGTGTGGGTGTTAAGAAGTGTGAAGCTAAGCATCCTGTCAGAGCCCATCTGAGCTGCTTCATGTTTGCATGAGAAAGGCTTCATAGTACCTGGCTTGGATCTAGGTTCAAATGTAATATCTGATGTTCTTACCATAGTGGAAAGTAGCATTTTCTCCCTGAGTAAGAGGAGATAAGGGAAGTGTTGAGCTTTTGTACCATACTAATTAATACAGTTTATAAATGTATGGCTGGGATATGATTTAGGTAGTACTAAATCCCTCCTCCCAAATTTCTTCCTCATGGTGATAAGAATGTTTTATTATTGTAATATCAATAAGGGCAAATAATGGAGTTCAAGATGGTTTTTGTATATTCAATCTGTTGTAACATTAAAAATACAAATCAGATATTAGTGGGTTTTATTACTTAGTGTTTATAATGGGCACTGATTCAGAAATGATGTGGTGACTGATGAGTCAGTAACTGTGACCTTAAAATGACTGACATACTAATTTTTCTTCTCTCTTCGCCTCTCTTCTCACCCATCTTTGCTGTTGAGGAAGAGGATGGAGTCAAAAGGGTTTTAGACAGCTAGGATGAAATATAGAGACCTATTGTGAAATATTGATTAACAACAGATAAGAAAAGACCTAAACGTGTTGAAAATTTGAAGACACACAAATCAGCAGGTCTGGATGACGTAGATTTTATGATACTGGGACAACCAGGTAACGAGTGTACAGAATTACTGTGAAGAATATTCAAAAAGTAACAGAACCAGAATACTGAGGTGGACTTTAAAGGGTAACATTTAAATTAAAAAAATGAATGCTGGGATATTCAAATAAAGAAAAAGATACTAAGATGTATGATTTATATTTTCCCCTTCCTTCCTTAAGACGATAATGGAACGAATAGGAAAACAAAAATGCATAACCATCTCCGTGGTAAAAACACCTTAGAGTAAAAGTTTAATATAGTGCAGGTTTACTGCTTATATATTTTTTTGAATAAGAGCAGCAATTTTTTAATTAAAGAGGTCATACCTTGATTTTTTTTTTCTTGGAATACTTTACAAAACTTTAGGGTTTTTTTTCCATAGATGTTACTATTTGTATGGCATTTCTATTTCAAATGACCTTCACATACCAATGAAGAATGTTCTCATATTTGCATAATGAAAACAAAAGGCAGAAGTAACAGAAAGGCTATTAGAAGGGATCCTGTTTGATATCTTTTTGAACGATTGGGAAAAGACAACACATTTTGAATGAAATGACTGAATGATACTAAATCCAGTGCCATTGAAAACATTGCTGTTTTCAGTGATCAGAAAGATTAGAAAGATAGGCAGGAAAGCAATAAAATGTGATTTGTCTCTTGAAAATGCAGAGTGTGGGAAAATGGTACAATCTCAGTGGAAGGCAGGAACCTCAGCAACTATGGTGTCAAATTAGATTTGTGGCTGGTAAGGGGCAGTAAATTAAATACAAATTCACAATGAAATAGGTTGGCCTCCCTAGGAGATGCTGGCATATTTTGCAATGTCATGGTGTAGGGCAGTAATAACTCTATAGGTCTTCACTGCATTTCAAGTGAGGCTGGTTATTTGAATGCATTTAAATTGGACCCCGAATGGGAAGGGGCATAACACTACCAGGTTCTCTTACAGTGAATGATATATCCTTGTAAAAATAACTTATAACTCTTATGAAGTGCTTTTTTTTCCTCTTCCCTTCTTGATCTTTTTGAGTGATGGAAAGAGGAAAAGAANCATTTCCCCCCCCCCCCTCATGTCATCTTAAATTTGTCACTCTTCCTTCATATATATTTTTGGTTTTACTACAGTCACTGGCTATCAGCATTTCTAGTGCTAACCCTGTCAGACCTGTATAGTTCATATTTATGGCTCCTTCTCGGGACTTACCTGATTGCTCTGGTCATACTCCCTGTGCCACTGCAGCACCTGTGGTTTGAACGCCAATGTCAGTTCACTGGGGCCTGAATACCAATGACAATGTTAATTGGTGCCCTCTAAGCTTGCACCAAGAAAGGCCCCAACCCCTCAAAACCCTCCACCTCAATGTGTCCTATGCTATGGTGCTGCAGAGGAGAGGGAGGCTGCAACTCTGAGGATGAGGTGGGTACATGCATGCATAATGAAGAACAGCTGTTGGATGGGGGAAAGAGGAGTTCAAGTTTTTTTTTCCAGTAATAAGTTAATGTGCTTTAAAGGATATTTATATTTCTTGTCTTTTTGTTGTTTGTTTTGCAGATTACTACTGCTTCAGTATTAGGCAAAAGTTTATAAAAGGACGTATTTTTATGTTGAGTTTGCCTAACTCCTTTTATTGGCTGTTAACAGTAAAACTTCACAATTTTGAGCAAAATCTGTTGCCTTTTCAATATCTCATATTTACAAATTGTAAGTTGTGTTCTACATAGAGAAGCACTGTTATTTTATACGAGAATAAGGAGTAATTGATAGATTTTTGCTTATACTGTGTAACATGAAGCCAAATGTCAATTTCTTGATTCTTCTGTTAAATGAAATTTGTTATACTGCTTTAGTTTATCCCATGGAAAACCCTTGGATTCTTCATGCTACAGATGAAAGGAAAAAAAAAAAAAAAGAAAAAAATACAGAGGGTTGGAAAAAGTGGTAGCCATTGAGGCAGTTTTTTACTTGCAACTTTTGTATTAGATTAATTTCTTCTAGACTGTGTAATGTGTAAAAATACATCACTCTCTAAATTTTCTCTTTTAAAAATGAGCATGGTAAATGACAAAAAGGCTTCTGATATTTCTGGGGTTTTGGGGAGAGTTTTAGTGGAGGGGTCTTGCTCTACATTTTGTGACTGAGCACTGACATTTTCTTACAAAATGGTAGTTTGTTTGGGTTTTTTTTTTAAGATAAAGAAGCTTTGTCTTTAAGAAAAATACAGTGTTGCAGCTTTTCCAGAATGTGAGTCACTGAAGTGACTGTGAGTGTATGCACTATTATGTATCCATAACAAATGGAAACAGAAGAGAATATTAAAAGGAGAACAGAGAGAATTTTCTTATTTCAGCTGTTTTCAACTACTTGGTATTACTTTCTGGACACTCTTTCCTTATTTATTAAGTCTTGTTCTAAATAACATTTGAACAGTCATTTTGGCATTTGACTCAAAAGACTGTAATTGAATGGATCAAGGACTTTTGCATTATATTCAAATCTAAGTAATTCTTAGATTCTGAAAGATTGTGTCAAGAAATAGTACTTTTTGCAGTGAAAGGAGGTATTCTTATTTCTTTGCTAATGATCCAATTTACGACAGCATGCTGAGGGAAAAAAAAAAAGTGGATTTGTGGAGAAAAACAAAGCAAAACACCAGCAAAAAACTCCAACCAACCAAAACACTTACCACTGTCAAATAACAAAAGGAGATTCCAAAGCCAATTAGGACTTCACTGGCAGAAGAAACCTGTAAGGTAGGTTAGCATCACCTACCTGTGCTTACATGCTGGAAGGTTAAAAATCACTTTTTAAGGATCTTTCAGAAATTAGCAAAATACAGTATAAATTGTGATCAAGCATCCTATCAGGAAATAATTATGATGCATTGGCTTGATTGAAACCAGCATTTTTCTGTTCTAGTTTTCCATTGATGAATAGGAATAAAATGTCAATAACTCTAAAACACATCAGCAACAAATTAACCTTCTAGCACAAGTTCGTAAGTATAAAACTAAGGCAAAGATTTCTCTCAGTATGTTTAATTTATCTTAGAACAAATTACTTGGCAATTTAGTCATGGCAATATGTATACATTAATAATTTAAACAATCATCCCTAAGCAGACTGGTTTCTTGCTAATGCAAGTTTCTCTAATATAGAGCTACTCTGAATGCTGCATAGACATGGTCTTATTAGGTTTTCACCACTTCACATGGAGTACCTATTTACTTTAAATAAAAGCACTGTGTATTATCATGGATTCACGGAGAGAAAAAATAGGGCAAATTCATCTATTACAAGTTACATCAATTTACTTTAGGTGACTTAGATATAGAAATGTATCTGTTTATGTCAACTGAGGATTTAAGACTAGGTTAATTTTTCCTCCCTCTATATCCACACCATTTTAATAGAAAATCTTTATAGAAATAAAAATTGTGAATATTTGTTACATTGCATTCAGTAGGTAATGGGGTAAAGTGTTAACTCTATAACCAAACAAAGAGAAAATGCAAAGCCATCTGTCCATGTGTGATTTATCTAGTAAAAGAGAAACAAAAACTTTATATACATAAAATCATCTGTGTTACTGTGATCTGTGACTTCCAATACAGTCTACAGTGAGTGGTTGCATTATTTTTATTCCCTTTTTATAGTCTGGAAGTTCAGTTAATAAAGTCTGAAAAACTTCAATTAGAAAAACCTCCAAAATAATTACATAGCTACAGTGTATAGATTCATTGCAATCGTTTTGAAAGTCTTGGCTGTTATTTGCAGAATGAAAGGAAAGTATGTGATTCTAATATGCCTGCCATTGATAGCTTCTCTCCTAGGAGTTCTGGTGAATTAGAGTTATTAAAAATACTTATTGATAAGGTGCAGGCACCATATCAGCTACTAAGCTTAGTCTTCAGCTAACCCCACTGCATAGCAGTTATTTTGCACAGCCAGGAGGGACAAAAACGGTCTCCTGTTCTATATACACCTCTGGACTGGTTCTGGGTATCCAAGCACTATTCTCACCCAAATGTCTAATGTATCATCTCTGTGAAAGGTGCATCTGAGTATCTCCCAAGTGTGTGGGAGTTGGTTTTGATTCTTTATGTGGCTTTTTTCCCAGTCTTACTGAGGGAAATGGCAACCAATATAGGGCAGGAAAAACACTTTTATATATACTTGTACAGCCCTTAGTATGTAGAGTGCCTACACTGTAATGTTATTCATAGGTACACATACTTCCTATTTTGATAATAAGTGAAGAAATTAGTATGAGCAGCAAAGCTAATGAAGACTGGTTACTGCTTATCTCCGAGGCTCACACATCTGGCTTTCTCTGATATCCCTTAAGGAACAAACCAGAGATGTTACTGCTCTTGAGACATTCATGTAGTGTCTTAATTTAGTGTCCCAGAAGGATGGCCTTCAGCTTTTCTTTCAATAGTGGCACTGTCTGGGGTTTTCTTGCCTTCTTTTGTCAAACCTGTGGAAACCTCAGCTGCTTATCTGATCTGATTGAAAGTTGTTAACAGGTTCCAAAATGATAAGCAGGACAGCAACATGCAAGTGTGTGCATACACACATGTGCAGAGAGGCTTAGAGAATTCATGGTCTCCAAAGCTTATGTAGTAAATCTCATTTATAAGTAAGCTAACGTCAGTATACCCCTTGTACCTGAGATAGCATATTTTTTAATTTGTTGTATCTCAGAGGTTGACCACATTCATTGACATACTTGTGAATGCCTGCCAGAGAATTTCTGGCCAAAATATCTGGTAGCTCAGAACTACTGTGTTTCATGGTTTCTATGTACTAAAACTATATTATCTCCTACCGTTTCTGCAGTGGGTTTTTTGGTTAGAAGCTCTGCAGTTATTTCAATTTCTAGGATATTGACCCAGTTGTTGCTCATTTTCTTTTAGAAAGAAACCGTCACTTTGAAGTGTTATGAGTTTTCCACACTGAAAAGTCTTCAAAGCAAAATGTTTAGACTAGTTCATGATTGCTGTCTTATAGTCCTTGTTAGATGTAAAAGTAGACCACAGACATCACTAGAAGAGCACTTTAACTTTGCCTCATGGGGCATAGACAGAACTGCTTTTACCTGAGCCATTTGCGTCTAGATAGGAAATACTAGTTCCTTCCTTCCTACCCCCTAACAAAAACTTTCTTCATTTTCATCTTCCCAGGATCAGATTGTGACAGGAGACATAGAGCAGAAAGAAAGGAGGGACGAACAAGCAGAAAAATTGGGGAAGAATGAAAAGCAAAAAAAAAAAAAAAGGATCTTCTCTCCAGTCTTCCTTCATCTGAAGACCAAGAGAAAAGTATTATACAAATATAGCTCCTAAGGGCACAAACAATACATTTGTTCTGTATCAGTTAAGTAAAAAGGTGAGGGTCTTTAGAAAGTTTTCTAGAGAAATGGCTCAATAATGTTATGAGGACAGAGGAGGAAGGGTTAAAAAAGTGGAATTCTCAGTGAATTTTAACTTCAAGTATTTGAAAATCCTTTGTAGAATGCAGTGGCCTTTATATTAGAAGGAGAATGGGCACATGAAAGAAAATTGAGGCAAGAGCACAGCTGGAAGAATTCAGACAGGAAAAGTATGGGAGGCCAGACTTAGCAAGCAGAACATTACATTTTCAGAAAAGGTGCCATTGTACCAGCAGGACCTTGCTCTGATTCAAAGCTCCCAGAGTTATATCTGTTGCCATCAGAGGCTCTGGATGCAATAAAAATAATAAAAATAAAAACCCTGAAGTCAGATTCCGCTATCCCAAGAAGCGCAGATAGGCGGAGGAGGGAGAGAGAAGAGTGGAGACACAAAAATTAATCCCCAAAATCAATATAATTGCAAAAATACTTAGTTTTTTCTCAGAGGAAATGAGTTAGGCTGAGATAAGTGTGCCAGGTCAAGATTCACTGTGTTTTATTGAATCGCAGTGTGCTCTGTTATGCATTGAAAGAATGACAACCTGCTGAAATACGAAAGGCATACACTCTCCTTTTGACTGTAAATATCTCATGTTCACACACAAATACACATATGGGAAGATGATCCATGGAATGGACAGACAGAAAAAGATCTGTTAAAATCTCCATTTGCATTTTACTTTAGTTTATATTTACCTCACAAAAGCTGCTTTTTATTGTATGAAAGTCTTTCTTACAATCAAATACTCTGGAAAACTTTTATATATAATTTTAACCAAATAGATCATTTTGGTTTTCACATGTATTTGCAGATAAAAGAGTAATCATTTCACTTGATCTTGCCTGTGTTTGGGAGAAAAAAAAATGAAAAAAAGAAACATATAGTCTCTGAGATTTCAGATTAGTTTAGGGAAGATAGTAAAAGAGACAACCCAAAGTTTTGTGATGGCATATCAGGTTTGCATGACTGTCTTGAAGTTCACCTAAAAACTAATGCATAGGTTTAAAATAGGAAGGGGATTTTACATAGTATGCAAGTGATTGAAGGCTATACATAAAAATACAGTGTGTCATTGGTTTGTATAAACTTGTAGGCATTTCTGTTTGTATAAAACATGAAAGCATTGAGAAAAATTAAATCTATTTTTTTTTTATCCAAGCTTGGGATAAGATGGGCTGAAAGTGACTAGAATAGCTTATTTTAGAAAGTGTATTATGAAGTGTAGAATGAAGTAGGTTTTTTTCACTTCATTAGCAGCACAAAACCACCAAAAAGTTAAATTACTTCAGATGAGTAGAAACATTATTTTATATGATCCAAAAATGTTCTTTGCTATGTTTTGCATGTTTAAGGATAAATGTATGTAAATTTAGTCTCAAAGGAATCTGAAACAGTAGGTTAAATATTCATTTTAGGAAAGATTGCAATGAAGCTGCCCTCCCTGCAAAGCCACACCCATAAAAACCAAAAAGAAACCCCAAAAAAACCAACAACAAAAAACCCCCAAACCTAAAAAACACACACAAAAAAATGGAAAGCTGGGAGAATGGGGCATCATTTGAACAGACTGGCCCACACTAGTTTCTGTCAAAACACATCTTATATTTTGGTGCAGGAATGTTTATCTCGTTTATCTCAGAATTTTTTTCCCCATTTCTAGCAAGTGCTCTTGAAGCCTCTGAAGGAGGAATCATTTATTAATCACAGTTAAATGAGGAATTGAAGGCATACAAAAAAGTAAAGAGGTCCTTAGGAGTATGAAGGAAAATTGAGCTGGTTTTTAATGGTCTATATGCACATGTGTCTTAGGCCAGGAAACGTAAATGAGACAAATTAGCTGCCACCATTCTCATCTACACTTTAAAGGAAAAATTAAGATAGGATCAGACACTCTGCATGTCTGGAGATCCTGGGAAGAACTAGGCCTTGGCGGCACTTCTCAGAGAACTAACCAGGAAACATCAGGTGCTAAATCTACAGAGTGCATGCAGTAGTGGAATTGAAGTGCATGGGACAAGCTTAGTGTCTGAACAGAACATGGTGATTGTAGCTATTCAGCAACCTTCCTATGTGCTGGACTCACTCTAGCTTTGTGGGATAACATAATGCCAGACAGTAAAGTGGTCTTGGAAAAAGTCTGACTGAAGGAGAAGTGACCAGTGTGGTGAATTTGCTAAGGAGTCATGGGAGAAGATAATCTGGTGAATGTTACCAGGCTTGACTATAGTGCAACTGTTCTGCTATCCCATTACTTACTAAACTGGAAGGAAAGAAGGGTTTAATGTGGTTGCTAGTGGGATCAGGAACACAAATGTCTAAATGTTATGTGGAATTTAAAAGACATTATTGGCTGATACTTGGCAAGAATGAACACTGAAAAGAGTCTTTAATGTAATTTGCTGCCAGTATCTTCTACAGCCAAAATATTTGTTTGGATAAATGAAAGAGCTAAACACTAATTTGTCTCCCTGTGCTAGCATGCTTCTGCCAGTGAAAGAATGGAGCTTTCTGCAATTCTACTTTAGGGAGACAAATTCTTGGGCTTGGGTCTTGAACAATTAAAACCTCAAGGAAAGTTAGGGCTCTTGCAGGAGGTTCTGGTTTGGGCACCGTATGAAATGTTAACATAGTCATGCTGTGCTTTAGGAGAATTTATCACAGCATCCTGGCATGTTAGAGCACCACAATGAAAATAATTTCATTAAATAGCTCAGGTGAGAATGATCTGCTGATCAAGGTTAAGAGAGAAGCAGAGGAGAGGCTGTAACAGCACTGCATGGTAAGAAGGAACATGGCAGCTATCTTTTTAATTCAGAAGTCAGATGGTGGGTGATGAGTATTGCTGTAGGTACCCAATGATGCCAATAGAATGAATTGTTATAGCCCGGTGCTTGTGTGGAGTTGCTGTAATATTAATGTGAGATCTGTTGAGGTTTGAACTGGACTTCTGTGGTTTATTTCATGCTTGTGTCTTACAGATCTGCTTTTAGCTGTCAGAAACAGGGTGCTATGTGCCCTATTTGGTAGTGTAGAAGATTAAAATGGAAGAAGACATGTGCAGTGGTGTGAAGAGAGTAGGGCTTCACTTCTAGATGATGTGCCAGTGCTTAACATGCTAATCTCGGATTTGCAAGACTTGTTTTTATTTTCCTGACTGGTCACATGCTCCTCGTATAAAAAAAAGTCACTATGGGTGATGTTCCATACAGAAATATATAGTGGAGCCAGGATGCTTAGAACAGCTATTAACCCTGCCTGAGTGCAGTACTAATGAAGCTTATCTGACTTGCAGTAATAAAACCAGCTGCCATGTCTTATTTGTAACTACCCTTCCAATCCAGCCCACCCTTTCTGACTAGCAAGCCTAGCTATGGAGAGTGGAGTGCCAGTGGTGCTTTCTGTCTGTTCTCAGTCTGTGCCATTCCCTTTCTCAAACTATCTGGCCTTCCACACACCCCTCAACATTTTTCATGCAGGCCTCTGGCTGTCTTACTAATGTTTTACTTTGCAAACCTGCTCTTTCTTCTTCTCCAGATACTCTACTTCATCAGCTAAGCGTGCTATCACTCTGGGAAAAAAACCTAAACCCCAAGCATATTTTGTATCATATCTTGTGCATAGTTGGGAACTGTCTCCCAAAATGAACACTTACTCAAGTGAGGGTCCTTCATCCAGCTCTTTTTGTTTTTTTTCCGGACACAAGTGAGGCAGGCACAGCAGAAGTGTATTGTAGGGCTGAGCCCTTCAGGTATATCCAGATAGACCTTGATGTAGCTTGTAAGTGATCTCAGTTCGCAAAATCCCACCACTTCGTGGTACGCTCAGAAAAAAAGCAGCAGCTCAGACATCACATGCCAGGGCATTTTGCATGCCTGTAGAAGGCTTTTTACAATTTTACTATCAGATACTTTGCTGAAATTCCTCCAAAGTCCTGTTTTGAATTTGGCCAGCTTTGTTCCTCCCTTCTCTGCCTGTGAAAGGAAATGTTACCTGTTATATGCTATTACCACAAGGGAGTTACACAGCTAAGTAAAGAAATAACTTTGTTGTGAATCACAGCTAGCTCTTAGCTTGATATTGGGAAGGTACAGGTTTTTTTGAAATGTATGGCTTGTTTGTTATGAATTTGGAACTGCTCAGTTGCTTAAAGCTAGTTTATGTTGCCATCTGTACTCTCTGTTGCACATATTAAAAGAGATGAAAATCAGTCTACTAATGTTTACTGATTGGTATCACCTGTACCTACAGTTAATGCTTGTCTACATGGGGAAGATAGCCTTTTTGAAATGTCAGGGGAATACCATTTGGCCTCAAAATGTTTTTGACTTACTTTATTCATTCTTCAAGGATGTCTTTCATGAGACCTTAGTTCTAGTATGTTTTCATTATTTACCATTTACCAAAAAAAATCATTGCCTCCTTGTCATGTTTCCCCTACTATCCTGGAGCAAATTAAAGATAACAAATTTTTTCTGGCAAGATAGTTTTCCCATTTCATCTTTAAGCAGACTTTTTCTTTCTCTTGTTTACCTCCACAGATCTCACCTTCTACTCTTTTCTCTCTTACAGACATCACACTCTCTTTTTGAGAAATGCCCCAGAGTGGCATTCTTTTTCTCCATCTTTATTTGCCTGTGTATTTTCCTTAGAAAAATATGATTATGAAGAGGCTTAGGCAGAAATGGAATCTAGCCAAACTTTTAAAGCCCCAGAGGGATTGCAAGGAGGTAACTATGAAATTAAATTCCCCAAAGTTCACCATTATGCAGCTGGGAGAATTTTGCTCAGGACCATCTATCTGCTCAAGAGCTTTTTGCCCTTTATAGAATCACAGAATCATAGAACGGTTAGAGTTGGAAGGGACCACGCTGCCGTGGGCAGGGACACCTCCCACTAAACCAGGTCACTCAAAGCCACATCCATCCTGGTCATGAACACTTCCAGGGATGGGGCATCCACAACTTCTCTGGGCAACCTGTTCCAGTGTCTCACCACCCTCACAGGAAAGAATTTCTTTCTAGTGTCTAATCTAAATCTCCCCTCTTTCAATTTAAAACCATTACCCTTCATCCTATCACTACATCCTATCACTACATTCCCCATCTCTCCTGTAGGCCCCCTTCAGCTACTGAAAGGCTGCTATAAGGTCTCCCTGGAGTCTTCTCTTTTCCAGGCTGAACAACCCCAACTCTCTCAACCTGTCCTCATAGCAGAGGTGCTCCAGACCTTTGATTATTTTCATGGCCCTCTGCTGGACCCATTCCAACAGGTCCATGTCCTTCCTGTGTTGAGGACTCCAAAGCTGGACACAGTATAGAGGGATAGAATCACCTACCATGACCTGCTGGCCATGCTTCTTTTGATGCACCCCAAGTTGTGGTTGGCTTTCTCGGCTGCCAGTGCACACTGCCAGCTAATGGTGAGCTTCTCATCCACCATCACTCCTGAGTCCTTCTACTCAGGGATGATCCCCAGCCACTCTCTGCTCACCTGTATTTGTGCCAGGGATTGCCATGTCCAAGGTGCAGGACCCGGATACTTGGCTTGGTTGAACTTCATGAGGTTTGCACTAGCCCACCTCTCCAGCCTGTCCAGTTCCATCTGTTAGCATCCCTTCCTGCCAGCATGCCTACCGCACCACACAGCTTGGTGTCATCAGCAAACTTGCTGGGGGTGCAATCTATCCCACTGTCTGTCTCCAACAAAGATGTTAAACAGCACTGGTCCCAGCACTGACCCCTGAGGAACACCACTCAACACTGGCTTCCATGTGGACATTGTGCTGTTGACCACAACACTTTGAGTGCGGCCATCCAGCCAGTTTCTTATCCACTGAGTGGTCCATCTATCAAATCCATAACTTTCCAATTCCACCAGGATGTCATGTGGGACAGTGTCAAATGCTTTGCATAAGTCCAGGTAGATGACATCTGTTGCCCTCCCCTTGTCTACCAATGCTGGGGCAATATCGTAAAAGGCCACCAAGTTTGTCAGGCATGATTTGCCCTTGATGAAGCCATGTTGGCTGTCATCAGTCACCTCCTTATTTTCCGTATGCCTTAGCAGAGATTCCAGGAGGATCTGCACCATCATCTTGCAGGTCACAGGGGTGTGATGGTAAATCAATAGAATTGTGCCACTGTGAAACCATGTAAGATGAAAACAAAGCCTAGAAAAAATTAGCCTGTTTGCAATTTACATTTTATCCTTTATTTTCTCTTGAAGCTTTTTGCTGTTGTTAATTATTTTTTTTTTTCAAATAAGAAATTGATAATTTTTGTTTAGAAATACTTCTTTTTTCTAGGACAGGTATCCTAGGATTTCTGCATCAACCAGTCATCTCATGTTACATTTTAAGCCCTTGACCTGATACTGAACCATCAAGTAGATCTCTCTGTAAAGCATTAACACACTGTCAAGAGATGCTTGCTCAGTCACAGATTTCTCTAGTCTCTATGACCACATTAATTTGAGGGCTGTATTTATGAGGTACAGGGCTAATTATATCAGATGTAGGTTTGCTGTGATTCAGGCAGGCTGTTCTCCACACTTAGTTACATTAGGGGCTAGCTGGAAGTTCTTAAAGCAGCACAGTGACTGAAGCAGGGAGTTCCTTGCTCTCCAGCCATGCCTCTCGCAGTTTATGCTTGTGCCTGGCATTACTCTGTCCTGGGTGCAGAATCTGGCATTTGGACTTGTTGAATTTTACTGCATTAATTATTGTCTAGTGCTCTAATCTATCTAGATCCCTCTGCAAAGCATGAGTTAACACTCCTGCTACATTGCACCAAAAACCTGCTTATTTACCATTTTCAATCCTGGATCTCTTTCATTAAAGGTATCACCACAGAATGGGCACAGTAGAACTGAGAGTCTCTGAGACTTGGTATAAGACAAATGATACCTGCTGTAGTTATGAAGCTGCATAATTCTTGTAAAAGATCCCAGTCTTGTGTATGTCAGTCTTGTTACATTCCTTCACTAATTTTTTGCAAAGCAGGCACTTACTCCTGTCAGCTTAGTATTGATAAAAAAATACTAGTAAATGCATTGAAACGTGTTATTTGACCTCAAGCTACATTTAGGTCTAATTTAACTGTATCTAAACTGGAATGACACAACCTTACTATTTTGTGTGGCTTTTTACATGCATTTTATTTCAACTGAAATAGTTAATAACCAACATATATTGTGAACTGTGAGTGCTATGTAATATCAATTGTCTTATTTTGGATTTCTTGTCGGAAATACCTTAAGACATATTTACACTGATATGGAGGAGTGGCCCAAGGTCTCAGCTTGGAGAGCATTCTACGTTTTTTATGTTAAAGTATGTATATTAGAATCAGAAATTGACTATATTATTGAAGGCCAAAAAAATCTTCAAGTAGCATTTATGTAGGCGTTGTAGTAGAGTTAGTATTATGGTATATTGTGGGATATATCAAGCTTTTGCAGTTACGCTAGGATTGAATGATTTTTCCTTATGTAATTAGCAGTGACTATTATCCTATCTTTATAAGCACTTTCATACTGTTTTACTGTGAAGTTGATGAGATTAACCTTAATCAAGAGTTTCACACTGCTTTCAGTGGTAAGTTAAAGAAGCCTTTTTAGCCTAAACCAGTTTTAAATAGGGAGTGTGGATGCAGTCAGATGTGGCATCTCAGCTGGGTGGTGGTAATTAACAGCTAATAAAAGAATAGCTTCTTAAATAAGTGTTCAGGCTTAACTCACCTACGAACCTTCAGTGCAGTTGAAAGAGTACATAGGTTCTTGTCCAACATATATTTGAACAATATTTATGGTTTATTACTGTAAATAATAATATTATTTTTTTATTATTTGACATGCTACATATATATGACTAAAGAAAAAAGACCAACATTTTTAGAAAATATTTGAGGTACACCATTTCACAAATGCAAGGATATACTTCAAAGATTTTCTTTAAGCTGTAGACCAAATTTGGATTCCCTACTTTTCCTGGACTCAAATGAGTAAAAGTAAAAATTGCAGTCAGTAATCATGCAACAATTTCTCAGAGAGTGACTATCAGAAAAATTACATAGTACTGTAGTTTGTAGTGCATGTTAGAAGGATTAGGAGAACGTCAGGGGGAGAGGATTACTGGAGGGTGGAAATTGAGGGGAAGGTTTTCTGTACTAATGTGATCTTTCAATATTTATTCAAAGTAGACAGGCTCTTGATTTTTAGGATTGGGCCTATTAAATGCTTTGTTACTTATTTTACTGACATCAGGATTAGTTTTACTCTGATGCCAAATCTGAACTTTCACTTCCTTGAAAAAAAGTAATTTAGCTAGGTTTCAGGTTTTCAGAAGATGATGAGTTGGATAGAAATTCCTCAAAGCCTGTAGCATGAAATTACATTAGTCAAAGGAAAGGATACTCGCAGAAGCAGATTTTCTGTATTGCTAAATTATTAGTCCTAAATTTGTTATTTTCCCCCTTTTTTTTCCACACACTTTGAGGGGATTGGGTGGAGGTGGAGTGCTAGTAGGTTAAGAATTGTCTAAAGTGAGAAGAAAAATATTAGCTTTGCTTCCGTACTGATAACCTGATAGGATTAATGAGTGACCATACCCATGAAAATTACTGTAGGAGAGAATTACTTTCTTCTTAATATCAACTGATGGAACTTAAAGTTCAATATTCCAGGGTATGAGAGGGGTTGTTTTGCTGAGTAAGGTAACTTTAGGATGAAAAGCTAAAAAATTATTTGGAAGTTATATATTGGCTTACATGCAGCTGCCAGCTGCTCTACTCATCCATACAGACACTGAGCAGCAGGCAAAAAATCTCTTCAGATATTGTGGGGTTGTAAGCATTGCAACTGACTGCTGACCCTGCTAATGTCAAGCTATAAGCACAATGTAGAAAAACAGTAATTTAAAATAATTTATATTATGTAAGGCAGATTGAATTTCTACTATTCTTCTCATTGCTTGCCTACTTCAGGCATAAAACTATCTTTTTTTATTGATAAGCCTCCAGTCTCTGTCCATGTCTGTCTCCTTCTCAGCCTCTCACTCACATACACGTGCATGCACACAGAATATTTGAAAATTGTTTGCACCACCCTCAAGCCAAGGAGGCTACAATATTTAATTTATAACCTACTATCCTTTTCATATCAAAGACAGCATTTAAAGTAAAAGAATTGTCTATGAATTTGCTGTTTCAACTTGCTTCTGAAATGAACTGCCAGTCTCCAGGATGGGTGCCCTATTTGCAGGGCTGTCTTGTGAAGGAAACAGCAATGCACCAAAACTCAATAAACAGCATGATACTCCTCATCTGTGATTCTAACAGTGATGGTAGAATCTTCTCTGATACAGAGGACTTCACACCTGATTTGAGAAAATTTAGTTAAAATTGATGGTATTCAGGAAGCTGTTCATATAACCTCCCTTCCAAAAGCAAAAAGGTTAAAAAAAAAAATCCAATTTTTTTTCCAACCCCATATTTTCTCCAAAAAAAAAGCATAAGCCTGAGAAGATTTTAATTATCTAATGTATACAAATGAAATCCATGTCCTCATGTGTAATAGCTTTAAAGGAAATTCAAATCTTCTGCCGTTTGGGGTTTGGTAAAATCTTAGAATACAAATACATTTGTTATTTATAAACAAACCCCTTTATTTATAAACAAAAAACCTCACACCACACACCCTCTTTAATCAGAAGACAACATTTAAGCTGGGGAAAAAAAATCAGACACACACATCTGTGGTTTATTCTGTTGTAGAGGAAGCAGTTGAAATTCTACTGTTACACTTGTAACACTATAGCCAGATTTCTGACTTTGTGACTAAATGCTAACTTTGGCTTCTATCGAAATGGGAGTACTGTGAGACAGCATAGACCAAAGGACGTGTGGTGACAATCCCTAGTCAGTGAAACCACTCTAGTTTGCATAGCTGTACTCCAAAACAGTTTTGGTAGACTCACACTGTTCCTGCTCTCCACTTTACAGCTGCAAAACCTACATTAAATCCCCAGTTCACAAATCAATTTCAATGAAAATGTTTCTTCTTTACACCTACTCAAACCACAGTCACCAAAAAAAGTAAAGTTTGAGAGTTCTGATTGTTCTCATATCTTCTAAAAAGTCAGCGAATGTTATGTTTGATAATTTCTTTCAGACTATAATATTGTTCTGATGAAATTTTTTTGTATGCATTCATTATTGTAATTTATGCAAATTATTTAGAAAAAATAGGCAACTTAGCCTGTTTTTAACAGCTCCATCTTAAACTTAGTCAAGCATTCCAATAAGAAGTGTCAAATCAGATATCGCGTGCTGATTGGGCTACTTCTCCTCTTCTTCAGACTGAAGAGCCTCATCACATGCTGTTAACTTATCTGAATTCCAATAATTGTAATTGACTGAATTTCCACTCCCCCCCTAATATTTCTCTAGACTGTATACACACAGCTTTTGAGGGAGAAGGTCTTGGCCCAGTTGGAAAGGACGTGCCATCATTATCTTTGTCAACACTCTGGGGAAAGGATTTATAAGGGAATGAATCAATGAAAGAGATATCTTAGAGTCAGGCATTGGAAACTGGCATGGCACCAGTGTGGATTAAAACTTCCATCTTTGCAATATTTAAGTAAGGTATTTTAGAGTGTACAATTTAGCTAAATACTTAACCATTGTATTTGGAACTGATTAGTACTACGCTAATGTGAAATGCGCCATATATTAACAAAATGTCAAGGCAAGGATAAGGAATTATGTAGAGTATGTGGATAGGAACTAAATAATATATTAGAAGTAGCTAAGGGCGATATGAGGGGTGGGGAAATTATGTATGGCTTTAAGAGAATGTTTGAAGAACTGGTGCGAATAGATGGCTACTGCTTGTTAGGACAAGTTACTGGAGACAGCAGGAGGGCCTGTACTGCATTAAAGTTTTCAGAAAGTCTGTATGTAGATGTTCAAGGTGAGTAATGTGTGGTGCAAAAAGGGAATGGCTACAGAAAAGCCATGGTCAGGAAAAGGAAATAAAATGCCCTTGACAGACTCCAGGAGAAAAAAAAGATGAGCCTGGGAAAGAGTCAGGGCTTATTGGAAAACTGGGGCAAACACACACTGTGGTTAGTAGGGGATTAGCAGCAGGTAAGAATGTCTAGTGGAAGAAGCTGACCAGTTTACTGTGCAGAGAAATCTGGGCCTCTATTAAATATTTCTCAACTTCTGTCCCAGCTACTTCTGTGTACGCCTTCTCCTCCCAGATGTTTTTTGTCTGACAAAATCAAAAGGGAAATAGTAAGATCTGAGCTCTTTGGCATTTTGGAGATGTCAGCAGTGAAAATGTAGGCCAGCAGCATGCCTGTCATTCTATGCTAGATGTCATAAAGGCAGATCAGCCAACATGCGTGATTGTGATGTGTCTGAGACCTGGAAACTTAGTCGCCATTTTTGTACTGTATAAGTGAGTTTGTAATGGCTACGCTGTCAGTCTGAAGTGATTTTCAAAATGTCAATGTTGTAATTAGTAAGTAAAAAGGCAATTTATTCAGCTTTGGTATCCACTTATTGTTCCCACAAAACATGTAGAAAGCATCTATAACACTTTCAGATTCTTTTGATCTTGTGCATGTGTGTGCATGCGAGGAAATGATGGAGACACACATTTTGCAATTATTTTGTGATTTAGAAATAAATATCTATTTAACAATAAAATAAAAGAATAACACCACCATTTTGAAACTGAATGAACTACATTATCAGACAATGTAAACTTGTAAATAGAAACTGTGGTAACTTATGAAAAATGGAAAACCTCCAAGAGAAACTTGGTATTATGCTGTTTCCAACTGAGAAAATGAAAATGCAAAGAAATCTCTGGAGGACAAAAAAGCCAACAACCTTAAAACAACAAAACATTATGTTTTATAAAGTATCATGCCTGTGTTTTCAAAGAGAGCCCATAGATATGTACCCAGAGTTCAAATGCTGGTTCTGTGCCACTTCTTTAGGGGATGAGATAGTGCTAAGCTCTCAAGTCATCAGGGCCAGCTCCTGCTAGTGAGTCATGACCATGCGCTAGAAAGAATTTTCCACTGCTGTACAATTTTTTAATTTATCTCTCCTTAGCTTAATCAAATAATTCGTAAATTATCCTAAGGAAAAGGTGTTATAGAAAGATGTAAAAAGTATATTATCAAAGACTTTATATGAACTTTTCAGGCAAATTAACGTCAAGTGTTGCCTAGGTCTTGAAAATACAAAGTTTTCAGGCTCAAAATATGTAATGTTTCTATCCAGCTTCACTTTCCTTCCCTGCTGGTTAAACTGTTAATGAGTAAGTTAACAGGCATATATTCCTGAAGTTGATGAAAGCAACATCTTTTTTAAATCTTGATGTACTATCATGTGAGGATAATAAACCTTTATTTTTATAAGACGGCGAGGATGAATCAGCAGGAATCTATAATTTTCTCTGAGAAATAATTTGTCATATTTCTCAATAGACCTGTATCAGTAAAGCTTTAAAACATGTTTTGTAATCTGACAGTGAACACTAGCTGAAAATGTGGCCCACTTCTAACTAGGGCAAAATAAAATGTATGGAAAGATTGCAGTCTATAAGCTATATTCCCTCTTTGAAATGCTGGAGAAATAAAATCAATGAAACACAACTTTATGGGTTGTTGTGAAGCCAGAGAAGTTACATACAGGGTAGTATAGCTTCAGTTTTTATAATACTGGGCAGAATTTTTCAGCAATATATACTAATTTTATTAACCTAAAATGAATTTGTCATTGAATTTTTAAGTGTTTCACTCTTCATAACTTTGTATCTAAACCAGATTTTAATGCTTACTTTTATATCATCTGTTTCTCATTTTCTTTCGTATCTCTCAATCACTGTAGCTTTTTCACCATAGAAAATGAATATTATTCTGTGGTATAATTGCTGCTAGGATGTAGACCCTGAGAAATCATGGGCAAATTAGTAAAAGTCTGTGGAAAGACCAGATAACAGAATGTGTCTTGTCTTTATTTGCATGAGTTTAATCTGTGCTGAAATCTTTGCTGTCTTTGCTCATTTTTAGTATAAAGTAACAGAACTACTGGATTGAAAAAAAAATGCAGCTGGCTCACATGCTGGCAAATAATCAGTATATTAATTTTCAAGATTATATGTTTTAAAGCAGTCTAGGACTGATTGGTTGTTATAGCTGAGCTGATTTATAAACAAGAATCAATTGGGAAAGGCCATATGTTTCCCACTTTTAGGTATATAAGCCTGAGATGTGTGACTCGTGTTCCTAAATATTTCTGTCTCTACTGGAACTATTCACCCTGAAACCTCTATAGCTAATGGTCATCTAGTCAACAGAATCCAAGTTATGAATTGCCTTACCCTGAAGCGCCTGCTCTAAAACAGGCCAGATGAGCTATTCCTTAAACAAGACTGCTTCTCTTTTTTTGTCTTTAAAGATGACACAGCTTGGCTACATTAGTTGTAGACAGTTAGCTTGAGTGTTTAAATTAAGTTTAGGTGTCTAGAATGCTACTCTGTTAGTGGGCATATGATGTGACAAATGTCCTTGTGCCACTACATATCACTGCTCTCCCTAACCAGAGGCAATGTTGATGATGAGTTTTGTAAACCAGACTAGGTACTAAAATTCTACACGGCTGATGTTGTTACATAGGGTCCTTCTTCCTTGCATTTAGTTTCTGGAAAAAAAAGGCACTATATTAAAAATGCAATGACATTGTACCAATGTGAATTTCTTGTCATTGTTACAGGCTATATTTTTCCTTGAATTCATGAAAAGTATAACCACAGAGCAATTTTTGTCCCATTTTGGCAATCATGAGACCACAGCAAGCAAAGGAATTCCTTGAAAGATGTTTTTAGGCCTTTCCTATTCCTGCCTTTAGTTCATATGGTACTAATAACAGTTATGCTACGTAAAAAGATGTGGGGGATTGAAATTGATGTAGATAGGATGATTCCCATTGATTTCAATGAGGTTTGGATCAGATATATTTTAGATTCATATGAAAATAAATGCAGATTAACAGATGTTGTTTATGTACATCCTCAAGAAGGAGTTTCAACATCACTTCAGAGGCATTTGTCCCAGTTTGAAGTAAAACAGAACCAACTTTCTGTTCTGTAATTTTACATCTTACCTAGGCCTCTTCTAACTCTGAAATTAATGGCATATTATAGAGAAAACTGCTCATTCTCAGAGTGATAAGACCAATGTTTGTATTTCATGCCAAGGAATGGTATGCAGAGAGGCTCTTGCTTGTACTTATTGCTATATCAACCAAGGTCAGGCAATTTTGTTATTTTTCATTGGAGGGTCAGAAACGGAAAAAACGTAGAGGGGGTCATACCTGTGAGGAGGAACAGACAAAACGGATGACCCAAACCTGACCTGGGACATTCCATCCCATCTGCCCCATGCTCAGTATAAAAGCTGAGGGATCAAAGAGTCAACTCTCTTTCTTCAGTGTCTGACATCCGCANGTCTAGTTTTGGTAAATTTGGCTGAAACCACGACAGGTTTATTGGCACCCAGTTTCGGGCATGACTGTGGCATGACCAGAGCTCTGCTAGATTGCCTGAATAGTTTGAATTCCAGCTTGCTCAGGGAGGACAGCTCACATCATGTAGTTCCTATACAATATATTACATGGGTTTTTTTAGAGAACTTTGTATGAAGTTAATTGATGCAGTGGTGTTGGTTGAGCATATCAATTTTTTGGTTTGAGATTGATTTATTTTTGTTTTGTATTTGGATGCGGCGGCCCAGGCGTGTGTTGTTGGTGTGGACTAGCTTTCAGTTGTACAAGATGAGAAACTGGATTACTAGGATACCTGCACTTCTCAGGCATCATGTGATCGACTCTGTTGCTAATTACACTTTTGGTTTTGCCTAGGGAAAGTTTGCTTTGCTCATTAATGATTACACCAGAGTGATACCAATGGAATTAGGGTATGAAAAACCTTTGGGATGTCTAGATAATGATTGTGATGACTGTCTCTGTCATGTGATCAAGATTTTGTTGTCGATGTTACTGAATGTGCTGCAGGGGATGATAATTATTACATACTAGGAGCATGAGAGTATTATGTGACATACTACTCGGGCACGGGTGGAATCAAGAGATAGCAGAAACTCAGCCAATGGCCCCAGCGAAAGCTATAGCAGAGCCACAAACGGTCACCCCCCCAGCCCCAGCAACAGCCTCAGTACTGGCACAAACGGAACCAGCCCCAGCTCTGGCCCCAGCCCAAGCCCCGTCCCCGGTCCCAGCAGACGCCGCGGCGCCGGTCACTCAGCAGCCGGCGGGGAAAGTTACTCTGCTGCCTGCACTCCCCACGCCCGTAGCGGCTGCTCCAGCCCCGACAGCGAGCACCGTCACGTCACTGCTCTGGCTCCCAGAACGAGCACTGCTGCCACTCAAAGCACCAGCAGAACCAGTAAAAGTTGCCCCAGTGACCAGGAAGCGGAAAAGAAAGTCAGGTCGTTCCCCTGCCCCTTACGGCAAAGACCTGCCCAAGCCAGACAGCATGGGAGAGGGTTCCTCTGATGAAGGTCCAAGAGAGGGTCCTTCTAATGTTGATAAAGGAAAGCACCCTGTTACAGCAGATTCGGCAGCTCCTTCTCGGATAAATGAAGGAGAGGATCCTTCGCAGCCAGCATCAATACTGGATGAAGGCTTAGATGTACATATAATTACTACATCTTTCTTTATAAAGGATCTGTGAAATAGGAGGAAGGACTTTATTTGTCATCATGGGGAGCCACTTCTCTCCGTTGTTCCGATGCTGGGACAATGGAGCTAATTCCATAGACTTAGATGGTAGAGAGGCCAAGCAGCTGGAAAACCTGGCCAAAGAGAGGGGTATTGATAAAGCAATTGGGAATAAGGCAGACACTGTTAGTCTCTGGAAGTGACTGCTCTCAGCTGTAAAGAGCAGTATCCCTTTAAGGATGATATCCAAATGCAGGACTAGCATGGAGAAAGGTATTCAATACTTTAAAGAACTGGCTGTTGGAGAGGTGATTTATAGCAATTGGCAAGTGATTAGAGACCCTAATGAATGCCATGCCAATGACCTTTATTGAGAAAGTTTGTGCAGAGTGCACCATCAGTGTATTCCCACACTTTGTCAGCAATGGTCTGGGGAGGATCTGATACTGATGCACCAACTGTAAATGAGGTTGCTGATAGGGTACGGCAGTATGAAGATAGTCTCTCTCATCCCATCAGTGTAGCAGCAAAAGAAAACCTGACTAAGAAAGTGGCTGAGCAAACTGAGAAGATGGCCGAACAAAATAAGACACAGACTGAGACAATGGAGAAAATGACCAAATTAAATTCTATTTTTTTTGGAGATTGTCCTAGTTTCAGCTGGGATAGAGTTAATTTTCTTTCTAGTAGCCGCTGTGTTTTGGATTGATTTGTGGTTTTGTTGATTTAGCATGAGAGTAGTGGTGATAACACATATTTTTTAGTTGTTGCTAAGTAAGGCTTAAACAGGATAGGCTGAGCAACTGATAATCAAGTGGTGAGAGTGACTTGTATCACTCTATTTTGTATAATAGTAATAATAATAATAATTTTCTTCTTCTTCTGTTACTGTTCTATTAAACTGTCCGTATCTCAACACATGAGGTTTTTTCCCCCTCCTCTCCCTCTTTTTCATACCCTACTTATGGGGGGATTTTGGGGGCAAGGGAGTGAGTGAGCAACTTTGTGATCCTAGTAGCTGGCTGAGTTTAAATAATGACAAAGGTCCTTGAAGAGATGTTAATTATATACCACTCACCTTGTGAAAGTCAAAGAACTTCAGTGAAGGTCCGCCTGAAATGTCAGTCTTCTCTAGAATTATGTCAGTGAATATCCTGGAAGCACAATTAAGTTGCATTGTGTTTTCAAAAAGAAACTCAGAAATATTAATATAGTGGCACAGCTTCAGCTTCTGACTTCATCGATATTGTTGTAAATCTTGAATGACAGTATAGCTATCAGTAGTGACTTTCATTAGTATAAGTGGGACTTGAGCCACTCTATAAAAATGGATACATAATGGAACTATTCATGCTTACTGCATGGAAACTGCTTATCAGGCTTAATTTAAATATTAGTTGGCAGCTCTGCAACTCTAAGGCTCTAAGGCAGAACTTGGTCTAACTCTTCAGAAAAATAGTGCCAGAAACCTCATTGAGAACAACTGTGATAAGACCAAGAATGAGGAAAAGGCTGAGGTACTGAATGTCTTCTTTGCCTCAATCTTTATTAGTAAAACTGGTTGTTTTCTGGGTACCCAGATCCCTGAGAAGGATGTCAGGCATGAGGAGCAGAATGAACCCCCATAGTCTAAGAGGAAATGGTTAGCAAGCTACTACACCACTTAATCTATGGGGCTGGACAGGATCCACCTAAGGGTACTACTGAGGGAGCTGACAGAAGTGCTCACCAAGCCATTTCCCATTATTTATCAGCAGTCCTGGCTAACCAGGGGGAGGTCCCAGTTGACTGAAGGCTAGCAAATGTGAGATTTGAAAATTTGGACACAACTTCATTTTGCCCTTCATCTAGCAATGTTTTGATTAAGTATCAGTTTAAAGGAAAACTGTTTTGGCATTGTTATGACCTAGAAGTGTATGTATTAGCCTTGTTAGCTGACTGCTTTTTATATAGATGCCCTGAGATACTATCCCTCCTCGTAACTGTTAAAATAAAAAATAAAACTTTTAGACAGTTGGAAACGAGAGACTCTTAAAACTCCCCAGCTGCATGACCTCCAGTAGCTATTCACAGTGTCACCAGCAATATTGCTAAAGATTGCAAAATATCATTCCCAAGATGAAATGCTGAGCACTCTATATCCCCTAAGATGAACCCGCACAACTATGACAGATGTTCACCAGATGGAGGACATGATTTTGACATGTGGATAGAAATAAGTATGTAAAGGTCTTTCCTAGTGGGATATTAATAAGCATGGAGAGCTGAAACAGTTTGCAGAGAAACATTAAAATTCTATGTCTTAGAATTTAATTGTTTGATTTGGTTTTGTTTTTTTTTTGTCAGATTCAAGGTCATTAGAACTGATCATTCAAAGATTAATATTTTCCAGTTCAATAATATATACAATTAAAATACACTCTTTNTAGCCGCTGTGTTTTGGATTGATTTGTGGTTTTGTTGATTTAGCATGAGAGTAGTGGTGATAACACATATTTTTTAGTTGTTGCTAAGTAAGGCTTAAACAGGATAGGCTGAGCAACTGATAATCAAGTGGTGAGAGTGACTTGTATCACTCTATTTTGTATAATAGTAATAATAATAATAATTTTCTTCTTCTTCTGTTACTGTTCTATTAAACTGTCCGTATCTCAACACATGAGGTTTTTTCCCCCTCCTCTCCCTCTTTTTCATACCCTACTTATGGGGGGATTTTGGGGGCAAGGGAGTGAGTGAGCAACTTTGTGATCCTAGTAGCTGGCTGAGTTTAAATAATGACAAAGGTCCTTGAAGAGATGTTAATTATATACCACTCACCTTGTGAAAGTCAAAGAACTTCAGTGAAGGTCCGCCTGAAATGTCAGTCTTCTCTAGAATTATGTCAGTGAATATCCTGGAAGCACAATTAAGTTGCATTGTGTTTTCAAAAAGAAACTCAGAAATATTAATATAGTGGCACAGCTTCAGCTTCTGACTTCATCGATATTGTTGTAAATCTTGAATGACAGTATAGCTATCAGTAGTGACTTTCATTAGTATAAGTGGGACTTGAGCCACTCTATAAAAATGGATACATAATGGAACTATTCATGCTTACTGCATGGAAACTGCTTATCAGGCTTAATTTAAATATTAGTTGGCAGCTCTGCAACTCTAAGGCTCTAAGGCAGAACTTGGTCTAACTCTTCAGAAAAATAGTGCCAGAAACCTCATTGAGAACAACTGTGATAAGACCAAGAATGAGGAAAAGGCTGAGGTACTGAATGTCTTCTTTGCCTCAATCTTTATTAGTAAAACTGGTTGTTTTCTGGGTACCCAGATCCCTGAGAAGGATGTCAGGCATGAGGAGCAGAATGAACCCCCATAGTCTAAGAGGAAATGGTTAGCAAGCTACTACACCACTTAATCTATGGGGCTGGACAGGATCCACCTAAGGGTACTACTGAGGGAGCTGACAGAAGTGCTCACCAAGCCATTTCCCATTATTTATCAGCAGTCCTGGCTAACCAGGGGGAGGTCCCAGTTGACTGAAGGCTAGCAAATGTGAGATTTGAAAATTTGGACACAACTTCATTTTGCCCTTCATCTAGCAATGTTTTGATTAAGTATCAGTTTAAAGGAAAACTGTTTTGGCATTGTTATGACCTAGAAGTGTATGTATTAGCCTTGTTAGCTGACTGCTTTTTATATAGATGCCCTGAGATACTATCCCTCCTCGTAACTGTTAAAATAAAAAATAAAACTTTTAGACAGTTGGAAACGAGAGACTCTTAAAACTCCCCAGCTGCATGACCTCCAGTAGCTATTCACAGTGTCACCAGCAATATTGCTAAAGATTGCAAAATATCATTCCCAAGATGAAATGCTGAGCACTCTATATCCCCTAAGATGAACCCGCACAACTATGACAGATGTTCACCAGATGGAGGACATGATTTTGACATGTGGATAGAAATAAGTATGTAAAGGTCTTTCCTAGTGGGATATTAATAAGCATGGAGAGCTGAAACAGTTTGCAGAGAAACATTAAAATTCTATGTCTTAGAATTTAATTGTTTGATTTGGTTTTGTTTTTTTTTTGTCAGATTCAAGGTCATTAGAACTGATCATTCAAAGATTAATATTTTCCAGTTCAATAATATATACAATTAAAATACACTCTTTTATTTGTTCTGATAATTTAGTAGGACTGAGACTATTTTTGTTTGATGCTATGTAGTGTTTAAGGAAGTGAAACAAAAATTATGTTAAATATAATAGTAATAAAAGCCTTAGTGTCTTTTGGCAAATATCTTGAGTCAAATAAGTGAAAGAGCAGCCAGAACTCTTTGGACAGTGAAAACATACATATGAAATAAAAAAATGGAGTCAGGAGTCATTTGACCCAAAGTCTTAAGTGCACTAATAACAATTTCCTTTTCTTATCTCTCCCTAGTGGAGACAGCTTTTCAGCACCCCTTTTGCTTTTGTGAAAAAGCCCTTTTGGCTTTTTTTACTGCAGGACACTTTTATGTCTTTGGCTGTTATGCCAAATGAAAGTACCCATCTTCCACAGAGAAACCCAAAGTCTTGAAAAGCAATTCCTTCCTGCAAGATCAGTGATATTTCAGAAAAAAATTGTATCATTCAGATGGTTGCTTGAACTGAACAAATGAATCTTTCTCACTGTTTGGCTGTAACTAATAGATACATCATTCTCTTTTCTCTTAATATTGTGTTTGTTTGAAACTATACTCTGCATAGTTTATGAACTGGGTATATTTTGTAGCCAGCATCAATTTTCTGTAATACAAAATCAGTATAATAATTGAGAAGCCTGGAGGCAGGTTTTGGTGACCTTAGAGCCTCAGTATATGACAGAATGTGATTTAATTCAGCATTTAAATGGGTGACTGTTCTTAAGATATTGTAGCTGGCAATATAAACACCCTAGAATATCAGTAAGATAATGTGTGTCTGTAAACTTGTAGGTTGGACTGCTTTAATTTAAACTTCTACTACTGAATTTTAAGCTAGCTTGGTTTGCACGAAGGTAGCTATGGTGCCTTAAATTTTAAACAATAACATTATGCTGCTGTAGCTTGACTGAATTTCATCATTTGCTAATAACCCTTTTCATACTGAACAGCACAAGTGTTGATGTTATTTATTACTGAAATGGAAGGGGTTGTCACAAACCCTAATGTGAAGGGGCCAAGCTCCCTGCATTCTGCTCCATGTTTAGGAGAAAATTCCATTTCCCCAGGCTTTGTATTTTTATAGTTTTTCTTTCTTGGCACTTCTTGTGTGAATAGGTTCAGGGAATTCTCTTTATCAACTGGTCACTTCAGTGAAAGTTAGATACTGATTTATAGCCAGGCTCACCTAGCAGATTTGTGCTAAAGAACAGCTGAAAGGCACTATATCCCATGTAAGAAGGTCAGCATCTGGGAACTACAAGTGGATCAGTCTCACCTGAATTCTTGGGAAGACTGTGGAGCAAATCCTCTGGAATTTAAATGAAAAATGGCAACTGGAATCAATCAGCACAGATTTCCCAAGAATAAACTGGTGATGGACCAATATGATGGCTTTCCTTCAAAGGGGTTATCAATGACATTAAGTCCATCCAGTGCCTGATTACTAGTGGTGTCCTGCAGCCTGGGAAGATGTGGGCTTGGGGCAGTGAGTGGTGGAGTCCTACTCTACTCAAAGATATTCAGGAGGAGAGATGGCAGTCACAAGTTGCAACCTGGGAAAAGCCAGTTGGGTGTTAGAAAATGAAATTTCAAAGTGAGTGTTGTCTAAACACTTGAACAGGTTGCTCCAGGTTACACTGGAGTGATCAATCTGCTCTAGGCTGGCCTGGCTTTGAGCAGGGTTTTGGACTGGAAGTTCTCCAGAGGCCTCTTCCGAAGAAAATTACAGTATGATTCTTCACCTCCGTGAAAAGAAATTGTGGTGTGGGAGCTTCCTTGGATTCTTTTGTAGCAAATACCTGCACAAATACCAGACTCAGCTTTCTGTTTTGCCTTTATTTTCTTCGCAATCTCCTTTGATTTCCAATATGTTCACTCTCTGGATGAATTTCACTTTACACTGTTACCCGAAGATGTTTATTTCTCTGAAAAGTTACTTCACAAAATGTGACTTTTTAAATTGTCTTTTTACATAAAGTCTGAAGTTTTTTAAATAACATTTTAATTTTTTTTTAATTTTCTATAATTGTGCACAATTTCTGCTTTCAGGAAGCTTTTTCAACTATTTTCTTCTATTCTTATCTACTGTGGATTTTTGAGACAGAGATTTTTTTTTGCTGTTGACCTACATTTATTCTGAGCATCCTATAGAAGTTTTCCAAACAGTCCTTATACCAGCAAAAAACTTATTTTTTATTAGTGTTTTACTATTTTTGGTTGTGTTGGTTTTGATAAATATTGCTAAATAATGGCCAAATATAGCCCTTTTCATGGGGGAGGAGAGAGGGGCAATTTTATAATAAATTTGAGTTAAAATACAGTATGGTCTCATTGATAGTTACCTCTTAAAATAGATTTTAGGCCTAATCCAAAACTCAGAAATTTATTTTTATTTTGGCATACTGAGCGGGGGGGAGAGCATGGAAAGAGGGAGAGAGGTCAGACATCTTTAAACACTCTTTTAAAGAAATAATCCTGTCTGATCCCTAAAAATGTATGCTTTGCATCCGTCATCTAATGTGGCATTTACTTAGTCTACACAGGTACTTGAATCTTTCCCCTAGTATTGTTTATTGCCCTTTTACTCTGTCATAAGTTTTCTTAGTTGTTTCCTTTAATCCTGCGAGAATGGTCACCCTTAATTGATACTGAGTTTAACTGAGATGCAAGGTCAACTTTTCATTTTATTGTCCTTGCAACATTTGTCTTTCTCATAGGCTAATTTAGAGCGGTGGTGGTTTATATTTTACACAACTTAATTCCAGGTTTTAGTGAATTAACGCTGTGGAAAACAGAATTGTATGGACTCCTGCAAATCTCTTTAAAGTACAATTTCATTATGAGATCAAGCACACAGCAAGTGTGCTTTAGATAGCTTTGGATTTCAGAAACCAAGGTATGAAATGGTGTCATAATACTTTTCAATAGAATCCTTATTTAATTTACACTTCTAATGACCAACTGTGGTTTGTTTTAGCTGGCATCAGTTAAAAGGGGCCAAAACCAGGTAAAACAATGAGAACATTTCCACTTTAATTTCCTGGTATTAATCCTATACTTACACAATAACTGCATTTTCATTCTTACATGCAACTTTTTTATGCCCAAACTAATTAATTTCATTACCAGATTTCTTAATGTAGAACACAAAGTGAGTAGAACAATTCTACCGTCATAAATCTGAAATTTAAGTTTCTGCTATGTTTTCAAGATGCCACATTTCTAAGCTGAACAGAATATATCATAAATATGTACAAGCTCTCTTTCTCTAAATTATGCTAAGCACTTAAAATTCTGTAGTGCTGAAGTGGATACAGGGAAAAGGTCCCACAGGATCAGTGATTCATTGGCAGTGAAAAATTTAAGAGTGTTAAAAAATATACATGTGCTTATGTTAACTAAGTCTTGGACATAAAGATAAGCTCTAATGTACTTTATTGAATTCACATTTAATTCACTGTGTTGTGGAAAACTATTTCTGAATAAATATTCTTTATAGAGCAGGAGTGAGTGACCTGTGAGAGAGGGGATGTAAAGATTGAAGGGAAGAGAAGAGACAGCCTGCCTTGCTCTCAGTCTTACTAGCTAGGCCTTCATAAGTGATTACTTATTTGAAGGAACCTTGGTAATTTTAGGAGGATTGCTGCCTAGTATTACTAGAAACCATGCACAGGCAATTTCATGTTCATGACCAAACTCAGCAGCCGCTTTAAGCAAAGAATATCCTTCAAGTATTTCCTACAGATTACATGTAGACTAGGCTAGAGAGACGGGAAAGGCATTCAGTGTATACAACTAAATCACAGTTTAGATGTTGCCCAAACTGCCCACCCTGTGGCAGTGCAGCTGATCTGTGGGCTCCTGTGGAGCTGGGTGGCCATGCAGTCTCAGAAAAGGTAAGAGACTAGAAGTGCATTAGTGCACAGCACTCACCAGACACTTAGAATACTTCTTCCCTCCTACCTCCACTTGGACTTCCCTGAAGCAAGTGCATACTTGGTCACAAGGTCACAGTGTAGAGAGAAATACTTGACTTCCTGAATGTTGTGTTTTGCCTTAGTTTCAAAGGATTTGTGCCAGTTTAATTGATAACTGACCTGAAATGTTTTAGAAATTAAGACAAATATGCAAAAAAGTTCTAGTAAACTCCCAGCTAGGACTTGCTGACGGAGTAAATATGTGGCATGTAGTTTGCAATTATGTGATGGAATAATGACTACAACATCCTTCTTTTTAAGACTATTTGGCCCTGTTCACTCTCAGCAGACCCATAGTTTCCACAGGTGAGGCAAAAAATAAAATAAAATTGTAAAAAAAGTTCACTTTTAAGTACCAACTAGTTTCTCTAATAAGACAGTTTCAAACTGGAGAACCTGGTTTTTCCCTCATTACTCCAATCTCACTCTGGGGTAGACTTTTTGAGTTCTGAAGAGCTATTATTGATTCACACACCAGCGTATATGAAGAAAAGCTAGGCCCAGAGATTGTTCTTTGCCGATGTCAGATAACATTTGAGCACTGCCACCACCTAATAATATGTTCTCACAAAAAGGCTCAGGCTGCTGGGATAATAGACAATTACAGCCACAATTGTCCAAGCAGAGAAATATCCAAATCTCCTATAGGAAACTGTGAATACGTTGGGACCTATGAGTACAAAATTAACTGCCGGGCTTCAATAAATATAGAAAGAAAACTTCTTAAAAGTTTAGTATGTCATTAGCGTGGGATATATTAAAGGATTTTTTGCTTCTACTTTCTCTAAAGCACACCTATTTAAGACTCAGAACAATCCAGAGGACTGCTGCTGCAATGCGTGGGTAGAGTTCAGAATGCAAAAGCTCTCTTAATTTCACAATGGAAGTGGAAAATAGAATGTCTGATGATTTTTCAACCATAGCACTTTCTTTGGGACAATGTATAAAGGTGAGAATATTACTTTAGCAGCTTTCCTTTTTTTTACTTTTTAAATATCCATGAAAAGGAATAATGATGGCTTCTACTTTCAAGGTGAATTGCATATAATCTTTTTGGTTTGTATTATAGCTCAGACAGATCTGTTCATTATTTTAGTCTTCCTCAGTGTTCCCAAACTGCTATTTAATGTCATCAAAAGAACAGCAAAGAGGCACAAAAATGCAAATATTGAGGCATAGAATCATAGAATAGGGTCATTGAACATCCTGAGTTAGAAGGGACCTACAAAGATCATCAATTCCAACTCCTGACTCCACACAGGACAACCTAAAAGTTAAACCATATACCTTAGAGCATTGTCCAAATGCTTCTTGAAAACTGTCAGGCTTGGGGCCATGACCACTTCCTTGGTGAGCTTGTTCCAAACTGTGTCACAGGTCTTGCTAAAGTTAGAGTAGATGGCAGTCACTGCTCTCTCCTTATAGAAAGGCTCATGTTGGTCCTGGGAGAGCTTGTCCTTGGTGAAATTGTGCTGGATGTTCCTAGTTGTCAGCTTGCCATTTGTGTGTGTCCAAGTGATCTTCTGGTAGGTGTTTGAGATGGGCAAGGGCTTCTTCTTGGAAACCTGCCAAAAGACATTAGTTTGGGAGCTGGTTCTGATTCTTCCAATAGAATGGGAGAGCTCTTTCTCAGAATGGATAAGTAAAAAAAAACACAGAAGTGGTGAGAAGCTTTGTCCTTCGTACTAGGCAACAGACCAAGGGTTCATCTCTGTCTGAACCCCCAACCACCTCCAGGCCCAAAGACCCTTCCTCGGTGACCTCTGACAGACTCCTCACATTCAGCTGGCACCACAGCCCATGGGTTGTCATGCCCTCTTCTCCTGTCTCCCTTGGGGCTCTGTGCAGAAGAGGTGGCACCTCGCCACACTAGAGGGGCAGGGCTGGGAAGGAAGAACCCATGCAACACTTGGTAATCAGCAATTCTTTTACGGAGTGCTGGCAGACATTGCACAGGCAGACTGGGCCTCCCTTGCCTGCCAGTGGGATGTCTGGATGCTTTGCCCCCGAGAAGCCACTGTTGAGATTATGAGGATGCACCACTTGCAGAGCACTGGGTGGGCAGGGGCTCACTGAGGACCCCTGACCCTCCTGGAACTTTGTAGCAACCACCTCTTCCAAGGAGCCCCGGGCATGGTATGAGGAGGAATCATCCTGCCAAGGAATGGTGTGAAGCCCAAGCATGAAAACTTAAAAAAGAATGGCATGGATCCTATGCATGTCAATCCACCAAAGCATGGCAAGGGGCACATAGGTGTCAATCTGCCACAGAATATGTGGAGTCCATAAGGGAAGATCCACCTCAATATGAAGAAGAAGTGATGGAAGTAGATCCACCTATGACAGGGCTGATCTGGCATGATGCTAACACACCTGGGCTTCCTTCCATGAAGCCACACCGGTGGCTGTCCAAGAAGTGCCAAGCCAGCTCCCCACCAGCAGCTTAGCCTCTGCACCCAAGATTAGCTGGGGGAGGACAAACTCTGTGGATATTCCACAGGCTCAACTGTCAAGGATTGCATGGGCCCTTGTTTCCCATCCTTCTCCACACTGCATGAACATCGGTTAGCTATATTGTACTTAATGCACCATGGGATATGGTTGGCCATTTTGAATGCTAGGGCACATTGTAGATTCATATTGAACTTAGCATCAACCCCCAGACCCGTTTCTGCCGGGCTACACACCAGCCTTTTTGTCCCCTTTTGTCCCCAGTCCAGATGTACATCCAGGATTATGCTGCCCATGTAGGACAACAAGAGTGTGTTAGATTATTTTAGAGACAAGCATCCTGCAGTGACTGCCTGGGTGAAATTGTGACGTCACACTGGTATCTATGAAACAGATGCCTCTGTTGTATACTTGGTGGTGAGAAGGCAGTATTCATCTCTGAGTGGGAACTGGTTTTGCAGAGACTGTCAGGATTTTTTCAGTCTGAAGCTGTTAGCTCTATGTATGAGTAGCTGCAAAACCAGTATTTTTGTCTTACCAGAGTTGTTTTGTTATGCAATAAATACCAGCACAAATCAGGCTTAAAATTACCTTTCAAATTTGCAACAGGGAAAAATTGAAACAACAGTTGAAAAAAATATATGTTTGAAGGTGGTTGGGAGGTACTTAGTGTGATTTATTCATTTAATTTGTGTGTAACAAAGAAATGAAGACTTTTGTACTAGCTGAGGATTTTTCTCCTCCACATCTTAAATTCCTCATGTTTTAATTACAACAGAAGAACTAGAAAAGAACTTGAACTGTGGTCTTTCATGTAACAGCACACAGCACTGTTAGAATCAGATAAATGGCTTATGGCTTTTGAAGACACTTTTGTTACTTTTTTAGATATCTTTGGCTGTTTGGATTCTGTTCTGCAGATTGGTATTTCTGCATGAAGTGCATAGAGTTATCAGGAGGTAGGCTGATGCTTATTCTTCTAGGTTTTGTGGATCCATTTTCAGATGTCCATTTTGTCCATCACCCATAAAGGGAATAGACAGTAAGTCTTCCTTTTGTCCCTGCTGTATTTTTGTCTTTTTACACATGTGCCCATTAATCAAGCAGTGCATGCAGCTCAATTTCAGTAAATTAGATTTTCCATATTTTGACCTATTGTTACACTGCCATCTTTCTGGTTATACTTGATGACTTGAGGAAAATCTAACAGGACAGACGTGGAGGAACAGATTTTAGCATTTGTTGTAAAAATCACTACTTTTTAATATTAACCTGTCAAATTTTGTTTTGAGATTGTCTGAAGAAAATATCTTTCTTGAGCATGTTCTCTCAGACCCCGTCACAATAAAATAACAATCACCATCAGGATGGTTGATATAAATCTCAGACATGGCTTCTCCAACATTGACAGGAATGCTGTTGTGCAAACTGCTGAGAAAATAGAAGGATATGCAGGAGTGTATGCACTAAGGAGTACCAGCTTTGTTCCCCCCTCCTCCCTAAAGAGAGCACCGCAGGAGACTGGAGAAGGAGGGATCTGTTGTGTAAGTTCTTACATGACATATGTGTCAAAATCCTGAAGCTGTTAGAGAAAAAAAAAAAAATCCTAAAAGGGCAACTATGAGGCTGATATGTGAAGCTGTGTACAGGAATGCCTGTGCCAGCTCTGACATGAAGGGCTTCGTAAGTTTAGGGTGGAAGAGAAAGATATCCAGTAAGACAAGGCAGTAAAGTTCAGTAACTTACCCTGGAGAATGCTCAGGTTCAGATTCCTCCTCTGCATCTTCCTTCCCCTTGTTCATTCAAGAGTCATGCAGAGACTTGAATTTCTGTCCTCACCATCACGTTATCTCTCATTATAAAGGAAAAAATGCTTTGAAAGAACAGCCTTAGTTTGGCATGACATGGGGAGAAGAGGAAGATGTATACCTCCTTTCCTTTCAAACCACAAAATCTCAGGTCAGATAGCATCAGGATCTACAAGAATGTCAGGCACGCAGTGGATATACTCTGCAAATGTTGAGCAAGGAGGAGGTTACAAAAGACATTTCTTATCACAACCTGGGAAAGGACTTTCCTGATTGGGAACAAGCTCAGTATTTTTTAAGTTATTCTATAAAACATTGTTATTGCTCCAGTGTGGGGTACCACTGAGTTAAAGAACTTCAAAAGGATACTGTAAGAATGGCTGACCGAGTCGGACCAAAGCCTGTCACCATATCTCTTAACACTGGCCAAAAAATGAATGCTTAATATAAAAATGGGGCGAGTAGACAGTGATATATCCCTGGAATATTCTCCAAAGCAATTCCAATCCAAGGATCTATGTGAAAGGACATTTAGAGACAGAATTATGTTTCTGTGTTTTATAGCTTTCAAAAGATTTAATTTTATCAATGTGTTTTTTTCCTTTGCTGACTGACTGAATAATGTTGGTACTAAATTTGTAACAAGTATTTTCAATATGAAGAAACAGAGATCTAGCTCATGTT